>PITA01002614.1:0-26216 GCA_004023965.1 Spilogale gracilis | reverse complement strand
TCTCTCTGTCTGCCTCTCTGCCTACTTGTGATCTGTCAAATAAATAAATAAAATCTTAAAAAAAAAAAAAAGAAAGGTATATGCTGCTCTCTGACTTGTGGGCAAGATGTGTACCACGTGCAGGCTGAAGCCTTTTTAGATGTTATATAGATGAGTGCCTGGCAGGTTGATGTCATCCCAACCAAAGGATGGATGCCTGGATGCCCCAGGGCCTGAAGCAGGGATCATACGTAGAATGGACTATTTGAGACCAGTATTCAGTTATTCAGTACCAGAAGTACTGCAAGTGGATGAGCCAAGAAACCCAGGAAACCATCCCCCAGGGAGTATCCTTATGAGCAAATGACCACGTTCACAAAGCACCATCCCTGGAATATACCTGTGCCTGTCAGTAAGCTCTTTCCTATTTCCTTCATCTTCCTGGTTCGAGTCATTAAAGGATCAAAGGACCAGAGCAGCCCAGGGATGAATTGAGGGTGGACTGAGAGCAGAAATGTGATCCCTGTACTGGGTAAACACTCCTTTCCCCCCAGTGAAGAAGCTAGAATTAGTACTGTGAAAATGGGAAATAAAGGCAACTTGCAAATCGGATGAAGACAACACTACTTTTCTTTATGCAAACTTTCTTTCCCAGAAACTGATTGGAAAGTTTTCTAGGGCATCTTTTTATCTGCAATGTTCAGAAATATATAAAAATCTGGTGGCGTGCCTTTGCAATACTTAGTTCTTTCTTTATAGAACTAACTTCCTTTTAGGCACAGATACACTGTGTATTAGAAGAGATAATATAAAAGGCCCTCATGCTTCTCTCAGAAAGAGAAATGGAAATCGAAACCTCAGAAGTTTACTCAATGGTAGCACATAAATGTTTATAAACACAATGAACTCTTCTGTTAAAGGAATTTAGAACCTGGGGAAATATTCTCTAGTAAACCTTCTGGCAACATTTTAATTATAATGCAGTGCCCCTGCCCAGGCAATGAGTCCCATCTATTATAATATGAACAACAATCTATTTATTGCAACACATTAAGAAATCCAAATATCTGGAACAGGTCATATCTCATTTGCTATTGCTGATTAAAACAAATAATGGAGTAAGATGACTTTCAGTCTCTCTCTCTCTCTCTCTCTCTCTCTCTCTCTAATCACTAGTGCATTTGTGTCCAAGATTGTTTGGAAATAAAGCTAATACTTCAGTCCTTGACTAGGTATAATTTTTGAAATTGTATTAATCATGTGAAACTTAGTTTGGGAACTGTGCCTTTGAGTATTTTTCTAGTGATGATTTAGGAACTTCCATGTATCAGTACTTTGGGTATTTTGTTGAATATTTCAAGGAGGTGATTTCTACCCAGGTCATCAAAGAGTACCAAAATATGGCTTTGTGAGTTATGGAAAAGTACAATCCTCTCTATTCGCCATCTTTGATAATTTTCTAATCATTTGTATGAATTACTCCTCGTTCTCATTCTCTGTGAATTATACAAATGGTATTGAAAGGATGGCCTAGACCGTGGCACGAGGTGCTCAGCTAAGTGGTACACAATGGGCAAAGCTGAGCACACCCCAGGTTTGTCTCGTCACTCAGTGTTAGATGACAGGCTGCCTTTTCTCCGCTCTCACACAGCAGTTGTCAGCCTGTGTGTGTGTGTGTGTGTGTGTGTGTGTGTGTGCGAGTTTAAAGAAGATTTCTCAGACTCCTGTTGGTATACCATTAGTTCCACTTTTCACAGAAAAGAAGATCTTGAAAAGACAGATTATCTATGCATATAGAAAATGATTTTCCCTGAAGGGCATTTTCTTTTCCTTGATCCAGTGTATTTTTAAACGTCTCAAGTGATGAGGCTGGCTGTTCAACCAAGTTCAAGAGCACACTTTTATTCAGCCCATTATCCATCATTGTGAATTCAAACCTGCTGTTTCTCTTTACTGATAATCTATCATCTAACGAGAGCGAGGATGACTTTAAGCCACAGGAGCAAAGAGCAGTCATGGACTTGGCTTACAAGATTTATATAGACAAGTGCACACACAAAAATATATTCAATTCAGTATTTCCTTGCTTAAGTTTTATACAATGCTCCACCCCCTGCCCCTGGTAGAAACCTGGATAGTTATGACAGAGAAGGGACGCAAAGCGATGAATCTAAAATGCATATCTAGTCACTCAAAATTAGTTCCCAGAATATTATTTTTAATGGGCTATAAATCATTATTTTATGCACACAAATATAAACCAGAAGGGATGTCCTACTGAAGGACTCTTTCTCCTAAATGTCCTTAGTCTTCCTTCATTATGCTATCTATGTTCCCAGGATAGCAACATTAATTTGACATGGCTGAATTATGCTACCTACTGTTTCCTGTAGAGTACTATCTGTGCCCGAGGCTGGGTTTCCTGCTTTGGGGATAGGGGGCAGAAAGACATTTCTAACTCTACTCTAGTATGAGAAGCAATTAAGCTACAAGTTGTCTAGCTGTAAGCAGTTAACCTCACAAACCTAATAAATTATTTGATTATATGGAATGCTTAGAACTTTGACCCCTTCTGGTAAATATGCATGAAATTGTAAAACTTGCATTATTTTCCTTGTGTTTTGTCACTTAATTTTCTCACTTAATTAAATTTTAGCATTTTCCCTCTTATGCCATATATTGTGATGTACAAATAACAGCAAGTTAGATGCATCTATTCTCTCATTGCCAAATCATCTGATTCCATTGTGTCTGCTGCTACTACCATCTCTGTTTTAGTTGAAGATCTCCCCACTTTGTTTCTGCACAGGAGAAAAGCCGCATTTGTTGTCTTTGTCCCTTCTAATCAATTAAAAACAAACAAACAGGCATACAAAGCTTCATGGACACTAATGAACCCCAAATAGTCTGTAATTAATTTCGAATTCACTACTAGTTTCAAAAATTAGCTAACACTGCAAATTGCACTGACCATAAGACCCTTAATAACAAGGCCTATTGTGTGAAATGTGCAAGTCAGCAGAAACACAAATGAAAACCTTTCAGCTTCAAACACTTCCAGCAGCATGTAAAAGAAAGCAAGATGAAATCCTATTTTTTTAAAGAAGCTTTAAGCAACTATGTCTAACATCAGATCTATTAACAAATCACTTCAAAGTATACTTTCTTTTTTGCACACTCATTTTTGTGGGGTCAATGCATAGGAGGTTTCAGAGCAAAATTATCTTTTTTCTCCCTTGTACCTCAATAGTAATAATATACCAGGAAGTTCTTAGTAGGTTATCTAAAGTGCTCATCATAGGGAAGTATATAAGCGACCTTTATTTTTGTTTTGAAAATTTATTTAAAAATATATAAAATTAAAGAAGTTTGCACTATTATTTAATATAACACAAAGAAAGATGAAATATTGAATTATTGGGGCTCCTGGGTGACTCAGTTAAGTATCTGCCTTTGGCTCAAGTCATGATCCTGGAGTTCTGGGATCAAGCCCTGTGTCCTTTGCTCCCTGCTCAGCAGAGACACTACTTCTCCCTCTCCCTTTGCCTCTCCCACTGCTTGTGCTCTCTCTCTCAAGTAAATATTTAAAAATCTTTAAAAAAAAAAAGAAATGCTGAAATTACTTTACTTCTGAACAATTCTCGAATCCTGTTTTTATTTAAGTATTCCTGAGATTGATTGATTGATTGGTTGATTGATTGACTGATTTTTCAAGATTTTATTTATTTATTTGAGAGAAAGAGAGAGGGTGAGCATGGACACCAGGGGGAAGAGGCAGAAGGAGAGGGAAAAGCAGACTCCCAGCTGAGCAGGGAGCCTGATATGGGATTCGATATGGCAATTGATCTCAGGATCCTGGGATCATGACCTGAGTTGAAGGCAGAAGCTTAACCAACTGAGCCACCCAGGTATACCCTGAGATTCCTTTTTTTTAAGGAAGTACTCTGACAATTAGGCCACAAATTTATTTTCATTCTCACTCTCCTTATATGTAATATTCACTATTTACATATTTAAGGCAATATAGACTTGTAGTAATAATTTCGTATTATTTGTATCTGGGTTGTTATTTGTTTGCTTTTAAAGCAATACAACTTTGAGCAACAATTTTTGAAACTGTCCAAATGGTTCAAAGAGCATGTTGAATCACAGTGCATCTTCAAGCCTCACACTCTCTGAGTTTAAATTCCAGTGTTTCATTTGTCAGCTTGGGGAAATGGTTAAATCTATTCAATACTTGGAGTTACTAGTCATGTAATAGGGATAACTATCCATGTCAGAGGGACAAAATTACAGCAACAATCTATAGGATTGACTCAAAGAATATAAAAATACAGTTTTGTTCTTCTTTGTAGCTGTTCTGTTGATGACCAATTTCCCCTGAATTTGTATCCTCACCCTCTCTAGGTTTCCCTCCCAGGCAGCTCTGAAACTCATGGTCAATCTGCCTCTTCTTCATCAGCTCTCATCATTTCCTGCTTGAAGTCCTCTCACAGATGAGAGTGCAAGTTTCCTTCTTGAAACTCTCTCCCTTGAATACCTTTCCAATAAAGAATTTACCCACACTTCCTCCTACCCTTTGAAAAGTGCATTCCGAATTCTTAATGACTTTCAAACAAAAGGAAACCAGATGCTCCTCCCCAAACTCCAGATGCCATACAATGCCTGACACCACACATAGCTAATCTTAGACAAACTAAAGATTCATTTTTTCCTCTCCCTTAATTTTTTCCTATAGCACATTGTTCTGCTTATGAATGTTGTACATACAGTCAATTATCCAAGCTAATGGAGGCAAGCTGTGGGAGAGATAATTAAGAATAGTAGATAATCTACCCTGCTATTAGCGCAGGTGTCAGCAAAGAGTCTGGCCTGAGACATCATTGTAGGGGGTGTGTGGTGGGGAGGAGGGAGGCGTGTGGTCCCAAGATAGGTATAGAGTGGCAAGAAAAAGACACTGAGGAGGGATGGGAGAACCAAGCCTAGTGAAGGAGCAACATCAAGACAGATGATTACTCTCCAGTAGTTTATTGTTGTGTTTAAATGCCTGCTTAAAATATGATAACAATTAGTCTAAAGTCTTATGTTTTAATTATTCTCCCATTGGTTATATTTTAAGGTGACAGACCTTACCTTCAGCCCCAGAAGTCCATGTTCCAAATGCGTCCTTGTGATGGGTAGAGGAATTGACATAACCCCACACTAGCCCTGGGCATCACTTAACAAGTGTGTTCTGCTGATTATGGGTCAATGCCATTAATTCTGTACATACAGTCAAAAAGTAGATCCTAAAATTATGACCAACTGGTTTCTAATCAGTTTGTTTTCCACCATTGTTTCAATCAGTGGTCTGTTTAAATGTGCAAGAATATGTGAGCATCTCTTTACTAATTCAGTAACTATTAAATGAAGGCCTACTATATGGTTTCCTAACCTAATGAATCTGATGTAGTGGTAAAATTGTGTGTGTTCAAGAAGACAATAGACTTCTTCCGTGTTATAATGGCATAGTAAACATTTCAATACTCCATGTACAGCATAGAATCAAAATCATCAACCAATGAAAGCTAAATATTAAAATCTACAAGGGAAAATAGCAAGAGTAGTCCAGAATTGCATTATTGAGTAGCTTAAAAGAAAGGTGATAATCATGGAAATTCCTTGGAAATCTAAGGGATTCTGTTCTTTTTCCCATCAGTGGCTTCAAAGGAGAAAAAGAGTAGCAGATACAGACCTTTCAATTTATAACCATCTTTCCCATAGCCCTAACGCTGTGGTGTCCTTTGAGCAGAAATACTCCAGGGTCTCAACTAGTGTGTTTTTCAATTACTGATCCTATCCTGCCCTGATAGATAGGAAGTGATAAAACAACAAGTAAGAAATCATTTTTCATAATTCTTCAGAGTCCAATTTTGCTTCAGATCTGCTTCTCTTGCAGTCCTTCATGCTGTAGAAGCTGAGTTTTTAGTGGATTCTACAACCTCAGAGTGAAATCACGTCATATATTTTTCAGTAGATTAGCCTCTAGAGTATTTCTTTCTTACTCTCAAAGTCTAGTAAAATAGTATAGCCTAGAAACACCTTCACTAAGGAGGCATAAATATCAAACAAAATATTAAAACAACCTTGATTCCCAATATTTCGAACAACATACTTTCTTATATTTCTTAAAACAAACAAAAAATCCTAATATTTTTTTCCCAGCTGGTTCAAGAAATCTGGAATATTTAGATGAGGCATTCAAGAAAATCCCCAGTTGATTTGTATACCAGGAATTATGAAAACTATGAAATTTCTTTGCTTAAAAGAAAGCTGAATGTCCAAGGAAATTAAACAGCACATTGCCATAAAATTATTTCTTCTTTCAAAGAAGACAATCAATAATACATTGAAGTATTAAAAATTAATACAAAGAGTTGATTTTAATTGGCTTCAATTTTGAGGTTAATAGGTATTAACTTTCATTTTTATAAAATATGTCCACGTTAATGACTCTAAGATCTATTGTTTGAAAGATTTTCCCGAGGCACATGAAGCTAAGGTTGAAAGCAGTTAAGGGTGCTTGAATTCCTTTACAAGCCTATTATAAGCCAATATTCAATCAAAATGATTATTGCTAGCCATTAAAAAATCTACTAAGTATCAAGGGTAATAACTCTTGCATGTTATTACTGGGAATTCCTACAAAGCAAAAGGCTTTTGTACTGCTGTTTGCAAAGACTGCTTAATTTATTTGACATCCTTGGGAAAAGAAAAAAAAAAAATCTGCTGTTCAGGGGAAAAAAAAAAAAGAGTAGTTTTGTCCCCATTATCTCTGAACAAGAAGTGTCAGGAAGCTTCAGGCTAGAATTAACATGAGATAGGCTATTACAGTTGTAAGAGCATTTAGCAGCCTTCCCTACTGACTTCAGGGTGATAATATATACAGTCCCCTGTAATCTATCTCCTTTGCTGCTCTTTCTTTGGATCTCTCCTCCTCTCCTTCTTTACTAATATATGTGCCTTATTATAAAGCATGGTAAGAAGTAAACTGCATTTTTTTTTTTTTTACTAAAGTGACACCATTAGTTGGAATTTTACCTTCGGCAAAGTCAAAAAGAATCATTGCTTGAATGTAACTATTTTTAAAAAGCCAAACACAACATGCAAGTATAGAAATATTCCATGACCCATGCTCTAGAAAGCAAACCATACCTAGTATTCTTTGCACTAGAAAAGTGTTCACATGTTGCTAATCTACACAAACAGGGTATGCAACTTTAGTAAACTTGAAGCTAAAGAAAATAATTGTTTAGAATTAGTATCAACAATTCATGAAAAAAATGCAGTAATGTTAAGAAGAGGCGAAGAATATATCCGGATGATTCAGAATATCTGTAATTATTTTTGTAAATAACAATGTCTGCCTGGCACTGAGTGTGGTCCAAAGCACATTTAAGCCAAGGCAGCCTTTTCTTTCCTTGAAACTTTTAAGACAGAATGAATGTACCAGTAGTCATGTTTGAACAGTTTTAGTTTCTGTATTTCTTCAAGCATTTCTAACTCAATTTCCCTTAAACTGATATTAATCCCCTTGAAATTAAAAATACAAAGCAAAACAAAAATGACGTTAAGTATGTAACTCAAAATTTATTAACGCTTAGGCATCAAAATATCTAACAAATGACAGGAATGTATGGAAATTTCTTTTAATTCAGTTGTTTACAACCTTGGCATCATTGACATTTAGAGCTGCACAATGCTTTGTTGTGGCAAACTGTTCCCTGATCATAGGATACTTCACATCATCTTTGGCTTCTACCCATTAAGTTTTATTGCACCCCCCTACCTCACCTGACCTGAGCACCATGAATTGTGACAACCAAAAACTGTCTCTTTAAAGGCAAAATCAAACTCTTTGAGAACTACTGCTTTAAATGGAAGACCTAATCTAAATTCGACAATGTTTAATTACAACATTAACATTGGAAAAGGAGCTATCATTAAATTCTCAATGGCAAAATTCAATTTGTTTCAGGAAACTAATACACAGACTAGCTGCAGTAAGACAGAGCTGTGCTTCATCTGCATTTTCTAGGCACATCCCAGGAAAATGCGATATTATTACAAATACATGAGAAGTTGATGGTCCAGATACCAAATATCAAAATTTAAAAATACCATTGTCGTAGTCTGCTTGGGCTGCCATAACAAAATACCATAAACTGGGTGGCTAAAACAACAGAGATTTATTTCTCAAAATTCTGGAAGCCGTAAGTCTGAGAGCAGCATCCCAGAATGATCAGGTTCTACTGAGAGCTCTTTTCTTGGCTTGTAGATGACTACCATCTCAGTGTGTGCTCACATGATTTCTTTGTATATTCAAAGTCAAAGAGAAACCAAGCTCCCCTATGTCCCTTCCTGTAAGGGCACTGATCCCATGTGAGGGCCCAGCCCTTAAGATCCTATCTGAACCTTACTACCTTGTGAAGGCCTCACCTCCAAATACCATCACACTGGGGAGCAGAACTTCATCAGTGAATTTTCAGAGAACACAAACATTCAGCCCATAACAACAATTAAATTTCTAGCTTAGAAAGGACGTGGTGGTTAAGGTAAGAAGTGAAAATTATCTGTTTCTCTCTTCCTGGAAAAATCAGAGAAATAAATGTCAGTTACTTTTTAGTATATCATTTACATATGCATTATGCTCAAATTAGATGAACACTATTAATACTACCTGAACCTCTACTGGTACAGTTAAATTTGAATTATTGTGAATCTTTATTTATATGTACATATGTACATAAAATAGATTAAAAAGTTGAAGTGTAAATTCATTTACCCAATCACATAGGTTCATAAAAACTAGGTAAATCAATTTATCACTACTAGCTATAAAGCTAATCTGTGATGTCAGAAGTCTGGATGTGGTTACTTTTGGACAAGATAGTGATGCTGCAGGGTCAATAAAGGTAGGTCTGAGAAGTCCCTCTGAGTCCCCCAGAGAAGGAGGGGGAAGCACCGAGCAGAGAGCCAGATGTGGGACTCGATCCCAGGATCCTGAGATCATGACCTGAGCTGAAGGCAGAGGCTTAACCCTCTGAGCCACCCAGGTGCCCCCAAAAATGTTTTTAAACACTTATTTTGAATTACAAAGAATTCAAGTCACACTTTTTTTTTTTTTTTTTTTTTTGCTTTTGTAGATTCCAAGCTACAAATGGGCCAACTCTAAATGGGTCAAAGTCTAAAGAAAGATACAGATCTGCAAACAGATTGCGCAATGCAATGTCATAAGTGATAAATGACATATATGAGCAGAGTTCCTTGAGAACACAGATAAGGAAGTATTTAACTGTGTCTGAAGAAATCAGGAAAGATTTTATGACAAATAGCATTTGGATAGGAGCAGGTAGCATGGTAAGAGCCTATTTTGCCACTACTATTTACTATAAAGTAAGTTAGCTTTGAAGAAAATGGGTAAATGCAGGTTAACTCTATCTAGATTTTAGATTTCAGGTAGTTTCTATATTCCTAATAAAAACAAGCTAATCATGGGTAAAATGTAACTCAGTAAGAAATCCCTTGCCTTATCAACTATTAAGAATTATCTAAATAGTAAAATAATAATATAATAGACATAGATATTTGTTTACACTCCATCTTTGGGTGATTTTGTCATTGAAAGCTTTCCTTTTTTTCCTTCTTAATCATGTTAAAGGCAGAGGGTAAAAAGGCAATAGAAAAGATGAAATAATAAAGTGTCACATGAACTCTGATGGAGTACATTATGCAAATTGATACTATGCAAGTACTTGAGAACAGTCTTAGTGATAAAGAGATATGAAAACATGAGTAAATGTCCTCAAAAATGATTGCCAATCATCAGTGACTGATTACAAATACAAAAACTAACCCTTGAGGAAGAGTAATGGTTATGTTTTCAGAGGTGTAAGCTTTAACCTTAAGGGAAATGCTGGCTTCGAGAAATAGAGTAACCGTAGTAGACACATTAACCAGAACTGGGGGTCAAAAAGGAACTGCTCTGTGTACTAGTGGAGGGTCTGTTTCAGAGAGGTGTAAGAAAAGGATCAATTTTCACAAAATCAGAAGTTAGGCCTAGGAATTTCCATTTTTTTATTGGAATTGTACTCTTGAGAATTACTTTCCTCTGTCAAAGCTACTGTTGAATAATATGCTGACAGAATTACTCAACTGGGAGTAAAATTTCAATTATGTAAAACCCCTATTTACTTTTAAATTGCTTTTTCCTTGGGGCACCAGGGTGGCTCAGTGGTTAAGCATCTGCCTTCAACTCAGGTCATGACCCGGAGTCCTGGGATCCAGCCCCACATGGGGCTCCCTGCTAGATGGGAAGCCTGCTGCTCCCTCTCTCACTACCCCTGCTTGTGTTCCCTCTCTAGCTATCTTTCTGTCAAATAAATAAAATTCTAAAATAAATAAATAAATAAATAGATAGATAGATAGATAGATAGATAGAT
Organism: Spilogale gracilis; assembly: GCA_004023965.1. Classification (NCBI taxonomy): domain Eukaryota; kingdom Metazoa; phylum Chordata; class Mammalia; order Carnivora; family Mephitidae; genus Spilogale; species Spilogale gracilis. Next base: position 15,756 of record PITA01002614.1, on the reverse strand, counting down.
AGATAAATTGCTTTTTCCAGACATGATTTTAATTTGAGGATCTCTCATTCTTCTTTCTTTAGCAATTTCTTTTAAGATGGAACCTTAAGGGGCGCCTGGGTGACTTAGTTGGTTAAGCGACTGTCTTCGGCTCAGGTCACGATCCCGGAGACCCGGAATCAAGCCCCACATCGGGCTCCCTGCTTGGCGGGAGGCCTGCTTCTCCCTTTCTCACTCCCTCTGCTTGTGTTCCCTCTCTGGCTTTGTTTCTCTCTGTCCCTTTCTCGCTGTCAACTAAATAAAATCTTAAAAAAAAAAAAATGGAACCTTGAGCTAGTCAACTCTCAGGAGTTCTTCTGAAAGCTTAAATTCTGAAATTCTCATATTCTCAAACAATTGTTGCTTACCTCATATCTCTGAGTCTCTCTCTACACCACATTTCTTCTTTGATCTGAACCAACAATTATATCATTAACCCCATCCCGCTGAGCAGTCCTGTACTGATTTTCCCCATAGTGATATTTTCACCACTTTCCTGAGTTATTTCCCTTTCTCATCTTTTCTAGTACATTCTTAAAGCCCATCATTGTCCATGGATCAATACGAGCATCATCTTCTATTCTCTTTTATTAATAATGCCTCACACACTGGGAAAGGTGAATTATATGACAATGCCTATTGGTATTCACACAAAGTAATAGTTTCTATTTTAAACTATACCATTAGCTCACTTACTATTGTAATTCATTAGAATTCAAAGAAATTCTTTTCCGATTCTTTGAGACATTCATTATAAATATTTACTACACTCTTTATTATACTATGTAAATATTTATTATACTCTTTAAATCTCCAATTATATTCCAGTCAGAAAAAGTGAATATCAGGAAAAAACTCCATAACTTCTCTGCCATATTCAGTTATCTATATATAATGCCACACATTCCTCTTCTGTCTCTGAGATCAAATTTATCTCTGAAGAAGAGAGTAAGCCTTTGACCCATGAACTGAAAATTTTATTTTCTTTCCTTCTTTGGGCTCTCATTCTACTAATGATTCTCTTTCTTTTTTGTATTCTTGAAACTCTTTTACTTTTCTAATTAAAATAGTTTAAGTCTGCTGCAATCTAAAAACAGCTCTGCCTTACCATCCCTCCAAAGGCAAACAAAACAAACAAAAACCCAAACTTGCCTCAATATTACTTCCACCTCTAGTAGATACTGATTTATCTCCTTCCCTCCATTTGTACTCAAATGTCTTGAAAGAATATTTTGTACTTACTTTTGTAAATATCCTAAGTTTCTATGTACTCTTTGTCAGTGGTATATACCAGTGTAAACCCAACTTTAGTATTTGTAGAATAAATATATATGGAGAGATATACATATATATTTATATATGTCTTTGGACAAGTTATATAACTCTTCTAAGCTTATAAAATTTTGATACCTATTGTGAAAAAGTTGGTATGGGAATTAGATGACATAATGTTATATAACATTTGCACAATTCCTGACATTGTATAAATGTTCCATAGATATTATCTATCACTATTCTTATTCTCTCATATTTTTACTCCTGTTATTTCTGCTGTCATTCTTCAACCCACTATAATTCACTTCTGCTCATAACCTCATCTTCAACAAGCCTATGGAATTGCCTTTGCTAGACTCATCAGCGACCTCTTAATGATCAAATCCAGTGAACTATTTTAAAAGCCTTGTTTTCTTTGAATATAATATTTGATACTTGTTAGATGCTCTTACCACATGAAATACTTTCCTTATTTGATTTTTTAAAAAATATTTATTTATTTGAGAGAGAGAGTGTGGGGGGGGGCAGGAAGAGGCACGGAAGGAGAGGAAGAGAGAGAATCCTCAAGCCAGTTCTGCACTGTGCACTGAGCCTGATGTGGAACTCTAATTCACAGCCCTGGATTATGACCCTGAAATCACAGCCTGAGCCAAAATCAAGTCAGCTACTTAACTGACTGAGCCACCCAGGTAGCCATCCTTATTTGATGTTTACAATTTCTTTCTTAGTGTTTTGCCATTCTTACATTCTGTCCCTTATCTACTCCTTATTCTTAGCGAGCTCTTTTTTTTTTTAAAGACTTTATTTATTTATCTGACAAAGAGAAACACAGCTCAAGAGGGAACAACAGCAGCTGGAGTGAGAGAGGGAGAAGCAGGCTTCCGAAGGAGCAGGGAGCCAGATGGGGAACTTGATCCCCAGACTCGTCGGGATCATGACCTGAGCCAAAGGCAGACACTTAAGGACTGAACCACCCAGGCGCCTCTCTTAGTGAGCTCTTAAATGCTTAGTCTCAACAAGCATTTCATTTCCATCATTTTCTTCAGTTTCTTTAAGATAATTCACTTCAACAGGACTAATGACTCTAGTTGCACATCTTCCCTGAGCTCTGAAACTGTATTTCCAATTGTGTACTGAAGGGCTTCCCACAGATGTCTCATATACATATCAAAATAACATGCCTACAGTGGAACTCATTTGTATTCCTCTCAAAAATCCTCTTCCTACAAACTTTATTTTAATTGTCTCCCTCAAGTAGTGTCCAATTCTAACTTTGATCTTATCAAAGAACCTCAATTGAAAGGTTCAATTCATCTTTTATCTAGTGGCTTTGCATTCCAGTTTATTCACCACAAAATTATCTCTAAAAACCAAATGTCGGCACCACCATATAAGATGTACCTAATAGTACTGACTCTATACTTAAAAGTGGTTAAAATGATACAATTTTTGTCATGTATTTTTTACCACAATAAAAAGAAATTTAAAAATCAAATGCTGGGAAAAATTCTCTAGTATTTTCCGTTACTACAAAGAGGATATTTCAAAACCTGGTTCCAATGCACCCTTGCAAGTTCCTCTGCTGTTAGTGTTTCTGGGATTTTTATCTTCACCCTATTTGTTGAATATTCCAGGACACTTCACTACAACCAGGTATTTGCATATATTGTTCTCTCTGTTCAAAACATGTTCCTTTCTTGTCTGATGAACTCTTGTTCATGACTTACTCTCTAATGTCTTTTCTGTTACATTTCCTCAAAATCTCCTAGGCAGAGATGCAGCGACTCTCTCCTAGGTGCTCCGATAATACCATTATTGTGTATATCTTTACTACAATGTTTATCACCTCTTAGTATAATTATCTATTTCTATTTTCCTCCCCAGTTAGACTATGAACACATCATTCACAAGACTATGCCTCATTAGCCTTTTTATCCTTAGTTTTTAGTAGAATTCCTAGAACAAAGTTGCTATTTATTATGGGTTGCACAAAGCACTGAATGAGAGAGCATAGAAAGAAAAGTGGCAAATAACATCACAAAAATCCTGTTATAGTACTTTATTTAAGATGCCACCAATTCTCAGAAGTGCTGTTATTTTATTTGTGATTGAGAAGAAAACAACTCTGCCAACTAAAGTATAACATAACACTTTCTTGAAACTTATATTTTCAAAAATTGTATAGTTATTAAAACTGTTCTTTAAGTCTTAGTTGGACATCCAAAAGTTTTTAAATGTAATTTATAAGCACAATGTATTACTTTGGGCAGGTTATATAATTTTTCTAAGTCTCAATCCCAATTTCTTATGGAATTCTTAAAATATATTACCTTCCAGAGACCACCCTTCTGAGATTCTTTTTGATTCACTCATCAATGAGCATGTTTTCACACCAATTGTCGTTCTCCATGCTGCTCTGTTGTGGATGCATTGCTATTTCTTTTTTCCGCCCCAAAGATTTTAATTTATTTGAGAAGCACCTGGGTGGCTCAGTCACTGGGCACCTGCCTTCAGCTTAGGTCATGATCCCATGGTCCTGAGATCAAGCCCCACATCGGGCTCCCTGCTCAGCAGGAAGCCTGCTTCTCCCTCTCTCACTCCTCCTGCTTGTGTTCCCTCTCTCACCATCTCTCTTTCTGACAAATAAATAAATAAAAAATCTTGAAAAAATTTTTATTTGAGAGAGAGAGAGAGAGAGAGAGAGAGAGAGAGAGAATACACCGGGGAAGACACAGAGGGAAAGGGAGAGAGAGAATCTCAAGTAAACTCCCTGTTGAGTGTGGAGCCTGATACAGGGCTCCATCTCATGACCCTGAGATTATGACCTGAACTGAAATCGAGTGGGACTCTTAACCAACTGAGCCTCTCAGGTGCCCTGATGCAATGTTATTTCTTACAACTTCACTATTTTCTTCAAAATTTTCATCTAGACTCCTGACTTCCATTTGACAGTTTTTGTTATCTGACACTTTATCAATCTTACCACAATGCGTCAATAGTTTTCTTTCAAAAACGAGAACCAATGGCCTTCTTTGGATGGTGGTTAAATGATTAGTTGATTGAAAATCATAAGGTTGCCATTGTTCATGACATTGGCAGCAATAATGACTAAGTCATTATAGTTTGGAAAAGCTTATTTTCAAGCTAGCCTGGTTCATGTCCACTAACAAACCAAAATCAAGAAGTAAAGTATTAACACTTGTGAAGAAGTTTCCTAGTTATGTATGCACATATATACACCCATGGATGTGCGGAAAATACAGAGTAGCATTTCTGAGGAGATATTCAGAGATAGTCTTCAGAAATAGTTTGAGGTTAAAATTTAACATGGAGGAGAATTTGGCCATTAGCAGTTATGTACAGTGTCATGATGATACATTGTCTTTCTTCATCCATGCTTATGACCTTCATTTAGTGCTTTGGTATTGACATTATAATTTTACAGCATGTCAAAGCCTTCGGCTCAGGTCATGATCCTGGAGACCCGGGATCGAATCCCACATCGGGCTCCCTGCTCGGCAGGAAGCCTGCTTCTTCCTCTCTCAGTCCCCCTGCTTGTGTTCCCTCTCTGGCTGTGTTTCTCTCTGTCAAATAAATAAAATCTTTAAAAAAAATCCTATTTGATTAAACATATATTTATTCCACATACACAAACACACACACAAAACCCCATGTATTTATTCAGCTCAAAGAAGCGAAAGTGCTTCAGTGTCTGGAAGAGAAAGTGTTACTATTCAACTAGCCGGAAGTTTCTGACCAATGGATGGCAAACACATTAATGATGATCCTGTGCTATAATTCAATTGGTCACACCAAATTCTCATTGATTTCAAAGTTCACTCATCTGTTCTGAGGTAGATGGCAATTTTCCTTTCCTTCAATTGTATTGCTTGGTGTGTTGATAGCTGCTCTTTTTACGAACAATTCAGTAATAAATATATGTGTCTTATATTCTTGGTTCTCATTAAAGCTTTTGGTTGTTCTTTATAAGAAATTTATAGAATTGTGTTCATTCCCCCCTTCCATGAATATTTGCTTCATTAATATCTGATTCATGCCTCACTGCTCTGGGTACATGCCTTTCTGAGTATAAAATAACTTATTGTTTCAATACTGAATCACAAAGTAAGTAATCTTTTTGATGACATTTTCAGCAATGCACATAACTCAATTTAAGTGACAATATGAATAGCCATGATCGAGTTCCCATATGTGCTGGAAATAGCAGTTACATCAAGACAGCCAGTAATGATTTTAAAGTTACCATCAGCTATTAAAATGTTAGGGGGAAAATTGTCCCTTATAAACAGCAAAATGTTGTTGATTCCAAGGGAATTCAGCAGTGACTCTTCCAAAACTTCTGTTTGTTCTCTACTCATAATCCTACCCATTTACTTCTTTCTCAATAGGTGACTTCACTTCCTACATTATTTAGAGAACTCTCAAAATTTTGAAGTGTATTTTATACTTGCTGACTTCACTTTTTCTCACCATCACTTGCTCTTTACCCCAAAGTACTTTGACCTTCTGCACTGCACTAGTGAAACCGCAATTCACCAATGATAATCACAAAATGGCCCTTTTCTCTGACCTGTGCTTTTCATTCACTATGCATGATTTTCTCAATTTGACTACCCATATTTGACATTCTCTTTCCTTCTGACTTTTCTAACACTTGAAGCAGAGTTCTTCAACATATTTGTGTTTCTTATCTCATTTTTCTTTTAAGAAACTCAAATTTCACAAAAGGAAAAACTAAGAGAGGTTGATAAAAGAAAGTGTAATGTTGAGGGCAAAATCCTTCCAGAAGGTCATAAAAAGAAAAGAATTTAGAAACACAGAACTTCGCAACTTCCATCTTTGCCTGTCTTAATCCTGATTTTCTTCCACAGAGGGTAAAGGGGTCAAGACAAAAAGGTATTTATTGGGTTGTAAATGGTAGGAAATGTTCTCTTAAGCAGGAAGAAAAGGAAGTGGAGGTTACTATCTTTCTCCCATATACCAAAAGATTATGAACATTCGGTAGCATGCTTTTATTTTATTTTTTTAGGTTTTTATTTAAATTCCAGTTAGTTTATGTACTGTATAATGTTAGTTTCAGGTGTACAATTTAGTGATTCAATACTTAACATAAAATACCTGGTGCTCATCACAAGTGTCCTCCTTAATCTCCATCACCTATTTCACCCATCCCCCTGCAGATCTCCCCTCTGGTAGCCATCAGTTTGAGTAACTGCTTTTAAAAGTTACCACCTGGGGTGATTTCTTGGTTTACAACAATTTTTCCTATATTTGGGAATAGACCTCATGAATAAGCAAAAGTGGAAACTTGGTGACTGTATGTGTACTATGAATATCTGGGGTTAGACATCTGACTAAATTGGGCATATTGAATTGATATCCTCGGAATTCAGATTTCAGAAGGCAGAGACACAAAGGCTTGCTGGGACACAAACACTTGTATGTGTTAATAAATGTCAACACCTGGAGCAAAAAGGTGTTCTTTCAGCACTTAATAGTTGGTGTAGTCCTTGCTTTTCTGATAAAGCATACTGTCTAATCCTTCAATTAAAGGTATAATTTAATATTAAATACTGCATAGACTTACAGTGAGAATCTCCCTGATCCCTCCACAAAGAGATACAAAAACTCAGTAGGTTCAGGATATGTTTTCTTCTTTGTTGTCCCTTAAAGACTTTGCAGTGAAATTTGATTCATGAAATGTACCTGATCTGGACTTTGGGATTTCATTTCATTTGGAATTTCATGCCAAAGTCCAAATGAGGTACATTTTGTAAATAAAATTAGGTTATATGAAAATTTTAGTAGGTAAACATAGAAAAAAATTTTTTAATGAACTTAAATGTGATTCTCAGAATTTTATTATAAATTTCAACCTATTTGTTTTGTATTTCTTAACCATTTTGTTTTCCTTATTATCAGGGCATTGAGAATGGTTATATGTTCAGAGTTACTTTTTATTATCTATCCTTTACAACACACCTGTGAATTAGCAAAATATGATTATTCATACTGTACAGATGGTGGGACTAAGATATAATGCCATCTAAAAACTGAATCACAGAGTAGGAACCAGAATTTATGATTCCCCAAACCTTAAGGTAGAGCAGTATTTCCAGTGATAGTCCTGCCCTCTCTTTAGTGTTTGTGAACAAAAGGCTGCATATAATTGCAATCTCTAACAAAATGTCAACTACTTTTTTCGGATGGATTTGGCTCTTTCACTGTAATGGAAATATACAGTGTATTGAAATATAGATAATGGTTTTTGGTAGAATTCAGATATCTCTAATCTGGTATAGATGTTACGGTTTTCCAAACTTGGTCACAAACATGACATCAATTTATCTTTTTATCACCTAAGTTGTTTCTTTTTAATTTGCTATTTGTTTTCTCCAAAGAGTGTGCCAAAAACATAAGCTTTTAAAATTCCTACCTCATTTGATGACTTGTTAGGGTATGTTTATTAAAACAAGTGTGATCTCTGGGGGAAAAAATGTTGTTGAAAATAGCATGGAGCTAAGCATTTAACCCTAGGAGCAAGGTTTAGAAAATGCCAGCTTAGTCACCCAGAGAAAATAATATTTTGTGACAAGAAGTATAAAAATTCAGAGTAAACTTAAGAAGTATAAAAATTCAGAGTAAACTTATTTTACTATAAGTAAAGAAAGGACACAGGAAGAAAAGTAATTTGGACTGACATACTTTTGTCCTTACAACAAAGCTGTATGTCAATATTAGTAAAAAAGGTTGTTTTCCCTCTAAAAACTAAGTATAGGAAGAAGAGATTCTGGCCTTTCCTAGTACATGTTTTTCCCAGGGCCAATTCTGGAATAACTAGATTAATGAAACACAGGGTAATACCACAATTGATTTTTCATAATACCAAAATAAAAATAATTCCTGCCACATGCTCCTCTGTATAATATCTAAACTAAGATCTCTTCTAGGGTTTTCAAAGTTTAGTTTACCATCAGTGTCATTCAGATTTTTTTTCCATCAGTTAATGAAGTGCAGGGGCTAACCTCATCCATACGATTCCCATCTGTCATCGCCACAGCAGAGATGAAGCCCAAAATGAAATTCCATTCTTCATTTAATTCCTGTAGCTTGATATTAGTCAGGTAATCAAGCACAACTCCTGGGGTCTTGTGCTTTCAGATGAGGAAACTAAGGTCAAGTGACTTGCCCTGGGTCACACAGCAAGACATCATAAGAACAGGGAAAGATCCAGTAGCCATGGACTTTATCAGACGTTACCAAGACCACTGAACCATATTACCTTCTCAGGTAATTGCCTTCTTTGATATCCAGTGGGTCACATTGTATTACCTTTTTTTTTTTTTCTTTTTAAACAGAATACTATTTCTTTCTTTCTTTCTTCTTTCTTTCTTTCTTTCTTTCTTTCTTTCTTTCTTTCTTTCTTTCTTTCTTTCTTCTTTCTATCTTTTTCTTTTAAATGGGTATTTAGAAATGTTCTCCGCTTAGTGTTTCTGGTAATTATCTTCAAGGAAACCAGAATACAAATTTAAAGTACTCATTAACATGCTGATTAGAAATTTCTCTCAAATACTCAAAAGGCTGGAAGAGACCCCCAGAGATCATCTGATCCAGCCCCTGACTTCAGGCATGTTTCACCTAAACAGTCTCCAACAGATGGAAAACTATATTTATGACCCCCAAGGAGAAAGTCTCCAACCCCCTTTCGTAACACAACTCAGTGCTTAGGTCTGCTTTACTGTGTAATGGATTATGGGCAAATATCGAAAGAGAAACTGCCCTCTCTCATAATGTCAGATATTACTAAATGATTAAGATTAATCATAATTTATATTTGTATCTATATAATGTAATAGACCAACATTTCTGATTCTCTTTTGGAAAAGTTTAGCTTGTCATTACACATTCTCTTGACATAAAACCTGTTGTAATTTATTTTTTAGTGTAAAACATATCCCAAAATATGTTGAATCTTTGTAATTTTGGCTTAAAATGTTTGCCCTTTTTATTTTTGTGCTTTTGGCTTCTGCAGTGCAGATGCAGAATATATGTCCCATGGAAACACTAATACTTTCTTCCAATCCTTACTCCATCACCCCAAACAGGATAACCTTAGGCAAGGTTTGAGAAAACTGTGAGAATTAAGAATGGCCTCTGAGGGCTTAGAAATTAAATGGTGATCTGGGTACAAGCGTACATCTGAACTTGTTTGTGGAATTGCTTTCATCACTTTCTCATTTCCTCAGCAGATTGTGGAGAAAAATCTTCAAAAAAAAAAGTCTTCAAAAAATCCTGTCTCCATAATCCCAGTCCCATTTCTGCATTATTCCTTTTAGGGACTGATCTCTCCTCTGCCCATTTATGCTTCTGACTTAGAATAATTTTGTCTTCATTAAAATTAGATTATCTTTATAGAAATATTAATGATGGGGCGCCTGGGTGGCTCAGTTGGTTAAGCGACTGCCTTCGGCTCAGGTCATGATCCCGGAGACCCGGGATCGAGTCCCATATCAGGCTCTCTGCTCGGCGGGAAGCCTGCTTCTCCCTCTCTCACTCCCCCTGCTTGTGTTCCCTCTCTAGCTGTGTTTCTCTCTGTCAAATAAATAAAATCTTTAAAAAAAAAGAAATATTAATGAGTATTTTCCTGAATCTCCACATTGAATGGCAGAAATTATTTGTTGAAAGAAAACAATTCCTAGCTCGAATGTACCTAAGAGAATGAGAAGTTTATCCAAAGATCTGGCTCCTCATATCTACACAACCAGCTTCAATGAACTACATGAATTATATCCTGGGCACTGAACGTTGTGGGAATATCCTGCCATTTCTTCAGAAGTTAAGATGTTTAGTCGTATCAACGACTGCAGATTTCTCAGACTGCCTCCCAGATCTTACCTCTTCTTGTGTGTTCTCCGCTTTCTTATTAAGACAGATCTGTGAGACAGGTCAAACGTGTGAGACAGGTCATCTGAGTTTCTAGCTGTAGACTTTTCACTGGCCAACACTGAGGTTAAGCAATTCTTTGCTATCTGTCCCTGATATTACAAAATAAAGAGCTTATAATAGATGACCTGTAAGATCCATTTTACCTCTAAAATTTTAGCATAAGTAAATGAACAAGTGAGAAATGACTGACTGAATAAAGTTATTGAGCATTTTGATCTAGATTACTTAGTTTGTCTTCCAATAAAACTGAGAGATTTATTTAAATATGCATTCTTGAAATGTATTTCATTGTTAAAGCTAAATTTTGATTGAATATCGTTCACTCAATATAACATATTTATCAGATGCTTATGTGCTAGACATATGTGAAGCATTAAAAAAAGCATGGGGCTAGGGAGGAGGATAGGGTCGCTGGATTATGGGAAAAATAAAAATTAACTTAAAAAAGGATTAAAAAAAGCAGTCCATTATTTAAACTTTAAATATGTTGGTGGTTAGCACTATGGATGCAGTTTGAGTCCAAAATTAAATATCAATTGAATAAAAGTTTGATTAAATACTAATGTAATATATCCCTAGGGCAGAAAATTTAGAATAAGGTATTAAACCAAGTCTGTTTCAGTGAAAAATTTCATGTCAGGTTTGTCCAAATATCTTTTATTCCATTTTCTAGAAATCTGTTAGGACTGATATGAGATACCATCAAAAATATTCCTGCCAAATTAAGGCTAGCTAGATGATCATTTTGTACACATCTGACCATGGCACAGTAATAGCAAAGATTAGCATATGCATGTCAGTAAGGTGAACAGTGCTCTTTATACTCCAATGAGAGGTGTTAGGTACCATTGAAAAACAGTCTATAACTAGAATAACCCAAAGAATGTTATGTAAAACCAATGACTCATACTGAATTTAAAAATTAGTCTTACTGTGGCAGGTAGAATGCTATCCCTTCATGATATCCACATCCTAATGCCTGGAAGCTGTGAAAATGTTATGTTAAATGGTGAAGAAAAATTAAAATTATAGATGAAGTTATGGTGGCTAATCAGCTGACTTTAAAATAAGGAGGCAATCGTGGAATACCTGGGAGGCGCTGACCTTAAATATGGAGGAAGGGCAAAAAAGTCAGAGTCAGAGTCGGAGACAGATTTAAAGATGTGACACTTTGGGGGGCTCCTGAGTGGCTCAGTTGGTTAAGCGACTGCCTTTGGCTCAGGTCATGATCCCGGAGACCCAAGATCGAGCCCCACATCCGGCTCTCTGCTCGGCGGGAAGCCTGCTTCTCCCTCTCTCACTCCCCCTGCTTGTGTTCCCTCTCTGGCTGTGTTTCTCTCTGTCAAATAAATAAATAAAATCTTAAAAAAAAAAATATGTGACACTTTTGGATTTGAAGACGGAGGAAGGTGCAAGAAGACAAAGAATTCAGTCAGCCTCTAAGAATTGGAAAGGCAGTAAGCATATTTTCCCCTTGAGCATCTAGAAGAAACATAGCGCTGATGAAACTGATTTCAGTCCAGTGAGATGATTTTAGACTCATTGCTTCCATAGATATGAAATAATACATTTGAGTTGTTTTAAGCGACGAAGGTTGTGGTAATCTGTGAGAGCAACAAGAGCAAACTCATACAGCACCCTCTTGGTAGTAAAACAAAAGGTAGACATTCCATAGAGATCAGGAAAAAATAGCTTCTAAACAGGCTCCCTTACAACCAATAGCCTGTGCCAACTAATCTCCAAATTTACCTGAAACTCTCTACATCTCCAGAGGCAACAACTATTGTCATAAAAACTGCTGTATCTATAAAATCTGTTCTGATGTGACAGATCAACTTGGTATTGCTAACTACAAATTTAACACTCTTTTTTTTATTGTTACTTAAGTTTTTTATTTCCCAGTGTTCCAAGATTCATTCCCCATTCCCCACACCCAGTGCTCCATGCAATAGGTGCCCCCAGTACCCACCACCAGGCTCTCCCATCCCTCCACCCCCCTCCTTCCAAGTCCCTCAGTTTGTTTCTGTGTCCAAAGTCTCTGTTGCTTAGTTTCTCTCCCTGAAATTTAACACTCTTACTACAAGTAACTTTGCTTGTAGGATTGGTTGTCATCATCCAAAATACATTATTCTTAATTAGGCAGAGACCCTATCTTAACACTTCTTTATATCTCTTTATACAATACATAGACTAGGCCATCACTAAATATGATTATTGATTGTGTTATCATGAGAACCTTGTCAAAGTTAGTCTCAGAAGAGAGAAATCCCAAAACGGTGTAAAAACATATTAACAAGAAGAGTTCAACAAACAACATCCAGGTCTTTGTTTATGAATGACTATCTTAAAATTTTATAATGTAAGTGTAATATTAAATTTTTAATTTTTATTTTATATTTTGAAATGGTGGCTTATTGTCTAAACTGTACTTCTCACAATTACAATAGAAGTAGAGAAGGTGAAGATACGCAGTTCTCCTATTAAGCCAAGTAAATACCATATAGTAATCCCTAGGAGTCTGAACATTATATACAATCAGGTTTATTTATCACTACTACTGTATTTATCAATAAGTTCAGACTTCTACACTTTAGACATTTTTATATTTCTTTGCATCAAAAATATCTAAAATTATTTTCAAAATTGTTTCAATTTTTATCTCCTCTTAGACATCTTTGAACTTCTGAATCATGTCCTTGAATGTAAGAGAAACAAATAGAAAATGAGATATACTTAACCTATTTTTTAAATGAAAATACATTTCTAAATGCAATTTATTAATTATAGTCCAGCTATCTGAAATATTGCCAAATATCAAATTTATAGTTACAAATTCAATTAATCACATAGTATTGTTTGTGGTCCAAAGTTTTTATAGCCACATATTTTTCCTTGTCACCTAATTCTTTTTTTAAAAAAGATTTTATTTATTTATGTGACAGAGAGAAACACAGCTAGACAGGGAACACAAGCAGGAGGAGTGAGAGGGAGAAGCAAGCTTCGCGCTGAGCAGGGAGCCGAATGCAGAGCTCAAACCCAGGACTCTGGGATCATGACCTGAGCTGAAGGCAAACACAACTGAACTACCCAGGCATCCCCCTTTAATATCTTTACTGGACTTTTAACTTCTTTAGAACAAAATTCATATCTACTTCATTTTTACATCCCCCAGAGTCACTAACAAGCATCACATATTTTATATAGTAACCTCTCTATAAGTGTTTGTTACAAGGCTGAACAAAACAATGAAGAGAAGACCACTTAAATGTTGCTTGAAATGGGCCTTATTAAAAGACTACTTTATTTGTACAGAAAACATAATACCTTTGTTTTAGCAAATTATTTTACTAATTTACCAAGATCTCATGCCCAGAGCCTCTCTTAATTTCTATTCATTTGAAATAGAAAGTGATATAGCTATTAAGGTTTATTTTATTGAAGATTCAAATCCATTACCCCTATATTGAAGTTCATTTCTATTTTGTGTGGTAGTAGTTCTGCACTCTAGAGTCCTTATTGGATTGAAGAGCAAATATATACATATGTTCTGTTGTGCCAGGGGGCACAAATTCTGTCTTGATTTACTCATGTGCAACTACTATTAACACTGTGAGGAATTCAGGGCAAAGTTTATTTTATTTTTCAAAAAGGATCATGTTGTTACATATTCCAGATAACACATGAACTCTTAGACTATAAAACCAATGATGTGCAGCCACACGCATTTAGGGTACTCATTTAGCTTTTTCATTGACTAAATGTCTGACTCGTCTGACTTGTTCTTTATGGCATATATTTTTAAAAGCAATATTTGACAAAGAGAGAAATGAGGCGAAATTCTGGAACTATAAAGCATGGATTTAGAAATTATAGGGAAAATTCCACATTTTATTGTTAAAACAGACAGAGTGAATATGCTAAAACATGAGACAGTGGTGCACACGTTACTTGGCTTTAAACGTACAAAAATTATCCATCGGTGTGAGCTAATCTCATTTAAGTGTTCTTCTTTAGTCAAGCAAAATAAGTGCTGCCTAGATTCCCTGAATTTGGAGAAGTTGAAAAAAGGGGATCCATGAGGGGATGTTGAACACTGAGAAGAGATGGGAGCCAGGAGAGGAGGTGTAATATGGGATCCTCTGTAGCTTACCTTTCTCTGAAATCAAACCTTTCATGCCTCTGTTGAGTGAACGTTGGAAGTAGAAACCTTAGCCACATTTTTGACTGTGCCACCCCCTGAGCACATACAACCTGTCTAGTTACAGTCGCAAGGGAATTGACAAACAGACCCTATATGGAGCAATGAGGAATAAACACACTAAAATAGTGTGTCCTCATATATTCTGACTCAACTCCTTACTAGCTATAGGATTTTGGAAAGCCATTTCATTCCTCTGTTTGTTTTTTTTTTTTACCTTTATAACAAATCAGAGATTTGTATACTTTGCCAGTGACTCTTTCTGTCTTACGCTATGTTTCTAAACTTTTCAATGCTATATAAGCTGACATGTTAGTCATAATTTTGTTTATAAAGTCATACTTTGTACTGTAGCATTATTGAATCTAAAACAAAATATAGTGTAAGGTAGGGAATGAAATACCAAAATATCTTACAGTGTGTCCAAATTTAAACCAAAGTATCATAGGGAAAAAAAAGGAGATATCCACACAAAATCCTTACCTAGAGCTAAGACAAAATTATTTATTGATTTTGAACCAGGCTCTCTAAACCTATGTTGTTTATGGAGATAAATAAATGTCGGGGGCGCCTATGTGGCTCAGTCATCAAGCATCTGTCTTCGGCTCAGATGATCCCGGAGTCCCTCGGGGATTCAACTCCACATTAGGCTCCCTGCTCAGCAGGAAGCCTGCTTCTTCCTCTCTCACTCCCCCGCTTGTGTTCCCTCTCTAGCTGTGTTTCTCTCTGTCAAATAAATAAATAAAATATTTAAAATAATAATAATAATAATAATGTTAGATTCCCTTCACATATAGAGAGACTCAAAATTGAGTATGTTAATACAAATATACTAGAAATATATGTCATTTTCCAATAAAATATTAAAACATAAATACATAAAGATGTTACTGCATTGTTAAGTTTAAAAAATATATGTATCTTTCAATGGGGAAATGATTGAAGAGTATGACAACACAACCTTTCTGAACCCAAGGTACTCAGGAGCTGATGCCAGGAAACAAAAAACAATACAAAGAAACCTGTAAAAGGTGAAAGATTTATACGATGTGAGGAACAAACAGTCAAATTTATATGGAACCAAAAAAGACCCCGATCGCTAAGAAATTGCTGAAGAAGAAAAGCAAAGCTGGGGGCATCTCATTACCTGACTTCAGGCTTTATTACAAAGCTGTGATTACCAAGACAGCATGGTACTGGCACAAAAACAGAGAAATAGACCAATGGAACAGAGTGGAGAGCCCACATATGGACCCACAAATCTATGGTCAAATCATCTTTGACAAAGCAGGAAAAAA
>PITA01002613.1:47487-157124 GCA_004023965.1 Spilogale gracilis | reverse complement strand
AAACTTTGGATGGAATGATTTTATATTGTCTGTCTGAACACTGGGAAATTGTTCTGAAAATGCTCAGCTTCTGGTATAGTTGATGTGTAAATATTCTTTTTATATAATGTCTTAAGTGCATTCCAACTCTTAAGAGCAAAGAAATATGATTATTGTTTATATTCTTAGCCTGTGGTGGTCTTAATTCTATATATTTTAAAACTAACCTAATTTGTTTATCAATATACCAAGAAGAGAAAAGAGTCAAGGCACAATTACTGTTTCTTCCATTTAAAATGATTCATTTATCATTCAATGAGCCAGTCCTACCTCCTCTAATTTTGGCAGAATATTATAGTTCAGACATAAGAAATAGAGGAAAAAACAAAAACAACAACAAAAACTCTGAATCTCTAAAGCTTGAAACAGGAGGCTTCTCTTTATGGACATGAAAACAGAAGGAAAATTTTAAATAAGATAAAAAGTCTACTCTTCAAAGTAAACATATATGTAAGGGCAGAGAGGTGCTGCTTGGTGGTAATTGAAATAATATATGCTCATCGTAAGGTGCCTTTTTTAAAAAAAATATTTTATTTTTTTGACAGAGAGAAACACAGCCAGAGAGGGAACACAAGCAGGGGGGGGTGAGAGAGGGAGAAGCAGGCTTCCTGCTGAGCAGGGAGCCCGATGTGGGACTCGATCCCGGATCTCCGGGATCATGACCTGAGCTGAAGGCAGTTGCTTAACCAACTGAGCCACCCAGGTGCCCCGTAAGGTGCCTTTTTAAAACACAATAAGTATATTTTTTTTAAGTTAGTATCATCCCAAATCCCACCATACAGACAAAATCATTGCCAACATTTTGGTGGAGAATCCCTCTTAGGTTCTTAGGTTTTTTTACGGGCACACATATATATATACAACATATTTATAATTTTAAGTAACCAGAATATTACTCAGGAAGATTTTTAATAATATTATATTTCCCAATAATATGTCACAGGTGTATCTCCACCTGTCAGTAAATCAGTAACTGAACATTACCTGACATATAATAACCACTTAGCAAATGCTGACTAAATAGCATTATAACCTGTAACTAAAGAAAATGAACTAAAAATAAACTAAAAATGTTTTAGATTAAAAAAATGATTTAATTATTTAAAAGTTTTATTTATCACTCAATCCTGGGTTCACCAGGCTCCCACTCAGAAAAGACAGGGCTTAACAAATAGAACATAACATGGCAATAAAATTATAAAAAATAATTTATATAGTTGTGCTTTCTTGTGTTACCTGAGAGGTGCCATGAATTGCATCCCAAATTTTCTACTGGGGATTTTGTTTTAATTAGAAATTGACATAGCTTATGAACAGATATTAATTTAACTATATTGTTTCCTCTGAGTTTCCCCTTGGGAAGTTGACTTATGAACTGTTTATTTTTATTTTTATCTACTTAACAGCTGTTGTTTCAGGAGAACCTATGCCTTACTTATACAGAGACAGAACTAGTCTTAAACTTGTCACTATATTTGCTAAATATGCCCGAAATCGTTACTAGAAATTGTTAGAAGACTCTCTTGTCCTGTGTTGATCAGAGGTTTTCAAAAAAATACTGACACAAAGGGGACAGGTTTCATCATCTGTGAGAATTTTATGGACAAGACTCTAAACTCCAGGTTTGTGAATGGTATCCAACTATTCTTTAAATGATTGTTTTATAGATGTCCTTTTGTTTTTTAAAGGTCAGGAATATAGTATTCACTCATTATGTCATTTATCATTCATTTATTCATTCAATTATTCATTGACTTAGTAATAGACATGTATTTATTGAGACCCTACTATGGACCAAGGATTGTTGTAGATATTATTATAAATGAGACACATATGATCTTTCAGATCACATGTTTATAGTCTAGAAAGAAATATAGAAAAATAAGCAAGTAATTAAATATAGTGTAAGAGGAGTCGAATATTATGACAACATTTATGCCCTTAACAGAATATGTGCTTGGGATAGCTTGTAGAACAAAAGTTTAAGTTGAAAGCAGATGATTGAATAAGAATCAGTCAGGTAAGAGGTTATTAGAATTGATTCATGTCATAGGAAAATTATATATGAAGAACTAGAATCAAGAGAAGGGGTTGAAATTAAGTTAAAACATTTGTAATGTCTGTCTGGAACAAAATATTCTAGTAGGTAAATTGTGAAAGACAAGACAATAGTGCCTTGGGCCTAGGTCATAAGGACCCATGAAGTTACTGAAGAAGACTTCAGATTTAGCTCAAGTTTCATTGGCAGCCATTAGAGGATTTTAAGTAATAATGTGATGTGATAAGTTTTGCTTTTTTAAAAGATTTATTTATTTATTTGGGAGAGAGAGAGAACATGAGAGTGCAGAGGGTTTTGCAAAGCAGATATGACTAAAAAAACAATAGGCCATACAGATATGGCCAAGAAATAGTTAAAATGCTCAACTTACCTGGATAAGGAAGGGAGTGAAAACAGAAGAATGTACGTAGAGACAACAGAGAAGATAAAAAGACCTAGAGCTCAAACTGTGGGATAATAGAAGAAATGGAAGAGCAAAGACCAAATAAAGTTTTAGTTTGATAAAGGAATACTTGAATTAATTCTTTCAAAAAGGATAATGTTTATTTTCAGATAATGGTATGGTCAAGGTATACCCGTAAGTTTAGGTGTATGAAATAACACTAATGATGAGGAGATCCAGGAACTGAGAAGCCATATTATTGAATAACTTGTTCTGTTCCAAAGGATACAAGCAGAACTTGGGGTGGAAGAAGTCTATGAGCCATGTGTTGAAAATTGGTAGTTAGAAGGACATGCAAAAGTTCATAAGTCAGATGAGAAGTGACTCAAAGGATCAGGTTATTTTTCTTTCATTCTTTTTTCTTTTTTTTTCTTTCATTCATTGAAGTCCAGTTTACATAGGATTTTTTAAAGCATTTTATTTATTTCTTTGAGAGAGAGAGAGAGTGAGTGAGAGAGGGTACAAGTGGGGTTCAGGAAGGGCAGAGGGAGAGGGAGAAGCAGACTCCTGCCTGAGCAGGGATCCTGACATGGGGCTCAGTCCCAGGACCCTGGGATCATGACCTGAGCCAACGATAGATGCTTAACTGACTGAGTACCCAGGCACCCCTACATTAGGATTTATTTTTTGTGTTGAACAAGTCCATGGGTTTTGCTAAATGCATAATGTCATATATCCTACATTTTGGTATAGTACAGAATAGTTTCACAAAGCTTAAAATCTGTGCTCCTAACCACATCCTTCCTCACTGTTGTTTTAATTTGCAATTCCCTAATGGCATATGACACTGAACATCTTTTTATAGACTTATTTGCCATCTGTTTATTTTCTTCAGACAACAGGGATGTCTGTTCAGGTCCTTGGCCCATTTTTTAAATTGAATTGTTTGTTTTATTATTGTTGAATTTTGTACATTTTGAATAACAATACTTTATTTGATGTGTCTTTTATAAATATTTTCTCCCAGTCTGTGGCGTGTCTTCTCATTCTCTTACACAGCTCTCTTACACAGTTACACTTATTTTTAATGAAGTATATCTTATCAATTATTTCTTTCATAGATCACGGTTTTGGTGGTGTACCTAAAAAAGTCACCATTATATCCAAGGTCTTCTAAATTTTCTGTGTTACCTAGTAGTTTTAGTTTTTTTTTTTATTTTGTTATATGATCAATTTAGGGTTAATTTTTATAAATGATATTAAATTTGTGTCTAGATTCATTTTCTTTCTTTGCATGTAGATGATCAACTATCCCAACTCCATTTGTTGAAAGACTTTGTTCCACTTTGGTTTTTGACACTTCTTTGTCAAACAACAGCTGACTATATTTGTGTGCCATTTATTTCTAGGTTCTCTATTACATTCCATTGATCCATTCATCTTAGCTATTATAGCTTTATAATATGTTTTGAAGTCAGCTTATATCAGTCCTCCAACTCTATTATTCTTCAGTATCGTCTGGGCTATTTGGCCCCTTTTGACTTTCCTTACACATTTTAGAATCACTTTGCTGTTAATCCACAAAATAGTTTTTGATTGGGATTGATTGAACTCAAACTACAGATCAAGTTGGGAAGAACTGACATTTTAACAATGTTAAGTTTTCCTATTCATGAACATGCAATATTTCTCCATTTTGTTCTTTGATTTATTTCATCAGAATTTGTAGCTTTCCTCTTATAGATCTTATATATAGTCTGATAAATTTATTCTAAAGCATTTCTTTTGGGGGAATAAGGTGTTAATGTAAATGATATTGTGTTTCTAATTTGAAACCTCAATATTTCATAGCTGCAATATATGAAGGGAAGATTCTCAACATTAAGATGTTTTATAGTGTTTTTTACCAAGTTGATAACAATCTCCTTTATTCCTAATTTCCTGAGAGTTTTGTATCAAAATTTGGTGTTAGATTTTATCAAATGTTTTTCTGTATCTATTAATATGATCATGTTACTTTTCTTTTCTAGCTTGTTGAATTGATGAATGAGGATTGATTTTTGAGTGTTGAACCAGACTTGAGTATTTGGGATAAATCTTATTTGGGCATGGTGTATAATTCTTTTTTAAAAAATATGAGAATGTATTTCATTGTTTATTTAAAAACAGATAATAGTAAATAATCTAAATGTTGGGCATTAACAGATAGCTAAATACATTATTTCATCCGTATGATAGAATGTTATATATTCATTAAAATTATCAAGGTCTATATTTGACATGGAAGTATATGAGATAGTGTAAAGTAAGTTGTAAAATACACAGTATAATCGAATTTTGTAAAACATAGACATAATTTTTCACAGAAAAGACAAGAAGTATATCCATAAAATATTAAGAGTGGTTATTTTTAAATGGTGATATGTGTAATTAAAATGTTTTTACTTATGAATATTTTCTAACTTTTCTGAAAAAAAATATGTATTAACTGTGGGAGCAAAATGGGGGAAGGCAGAAGCCCTATCCTGGTGCTCTTGTATATTTCTTTTTATACATTATTGTATTTGATTTGCTATTTTGTTAAGAATTTTTGCATCTATATTTATGAAAGATATTGATTTGTAGTTTCTTGTAATGCCTGTCTAGTTTTGGTATTAGTATAATGCTAGCCTCATAGAATAAGTCAAGAAATGTTCCCTCAGTTTTAATTTTTTGATAAGGTTGCAGATAAGTGGTGTCATTTCTTAAATGTTTGTTAGAATTTACCAATGACACCCCTTGGGTCATATATATATATATATAAAATTATTGGTTGTCAAGTTAGATCCTTTAAATGATATGAGCCTGTTCAGATGTTCTACCTCTTTGTATGAGTTTTGGTAAATTTTGGTTGTCAAAGAGTTGGCTCATTTCACGTAAGTTATCAAATTTGTGGGCATAGAATTATCCATTGTATTTCCTTATTCTACTTTGATATCTGGGGAATAAATAGTGATGGATCCTCCTACAGTTCTTAATAGTAATAATGTATCTTCTCCCTTCTTTTCTTGGTTAGCCTGGATAGAGATTTACTACTTGTGTTGTTCTCTTAAAATAGAAAGATTTTGGTTTCATTAATTTCTTTATCATATTCCTATTTTCTAGTCCATTGATGTATGCCTTAATTTTTATTATTTTCATTTCAGGAGTTAGATTTACATTGGTCTTCTTTCCCTAGTTTCTTAAGTCAGTAATTTAGATTATGAACTTTAGATCTTATTTCATTTCTAATATATGCATTTGATGCTTTAAATTTCCCTCTAAGCACTGCTTTTGCTTCATCCCACAAATTTTGATGTTGTATTTTCATATTCACTTTTTAGTGGCTGACCTGGGGATTGTAGTATACTAACTAATCTAAATCCACTTTTAAATAACACTATACCACTTCATGGGTAGTGCAGAATATAAAAGAGTATTCTCATTTCCTCTATTCCATCTCTTTTAACTTTGCTGTCATTTATTTTGTTTATTCATAAGTATAATTATGCAATGTATTGTTACTGTTATTTTGAAGTTATCTTTTAGATCAATTAAGAATATTTTATCTTCATTTATTCCTTCTTTAATATATTCTTTTCTTTATGTAAATCTGATTCTCTGACCTAACTCATCAAAGAACTTCTTTTAATATTATTTGCAAGGCAGGTCTACCAATGACAAATTCCTAACTTTTGTTTGTATGAGACAGTATTTCTTCTTCAGCTTTGAAAACAAATTTCACTGGATATAGAATTCTAGATAGGTAAGCTTTTTTTCTTTAAGTCTTTAAATATATCACTGTACCCTTTCCTTGCTTTCATGTTTTCTGAAGTTCAATGTAATTCATATTCCTCTTCCTATATAGGTAGTGTTCCCCCTACCCTACTTTCTTTCAAGATTTTCTCTTTGTATTGGGTTTTCTGTAGTTTGAGTATGATATATCTAGGTTTACAGTACATTTTTGTTTTTGTTTTTCTGCTTGGGGTTCTCTGAGTACCTGGATCTGTGTTTTGATGTCTGTCATTAGTTTTAGAAAATTCTCAGCCATTATAACATCAAATATTTCTCTCATTCCTTTCCCTCTTTCTTCTCCTTCTGTTATTCCCATTCATGTTACTCTTTTTGTAATTACCTCAGTTTTCGTGGATGTTTTATATCTTTTTATTTAAAATATGTTTTCTGTTTGCATTCAGTTTGAGAAGTGTCTAATGACATATCTTCAACTTTACTGATTCGCTCTTTTTCACGACCAGCCTTTGGCTTAGCCAGTCAAAAGCATTCTCCATTTCTTTTAGTGCTTTTTATTTCCAAAATTCCCTTTTTATTCTTTCTTAGAGTTTTCATCTTTCTACTGACATTACATATCTGTTCTTGCATGTTGTCCTTTTTTTTTTTTATTATAACCCTTAGCATATAAATCATAGTTGTTTTAAATTCCTGTTCCGATAATTCCAAAATCTCTGCCACATCTCAGTCTGGTTCTGATGTTTGCTTTGTTTCCTCAGACTGTGCTTTCCTTGCTTGTTAGCATGCTTGTACTTTTTTTGTTGAGTTGTGGAAATGATATACTGGGTAATAGTTACCGAAGCAACTAAGCCTTTACTGAGTGTTTTATCTGGCTAGGAGTTAGGCTGGGTGGAACATTTGCTGTAGTCATGTCAGAGGTTTCAATTTCCTCTGGTGTCCTCATTTTTTGTTTACTCTGTTGCGTTTGATTTCCCTAGAAACTCCTTAAGGAGAGGGCATGACTTACAATTCTCTTAGATGTGATGCACTGCAAATATACAAGAACCCTGATGATGTATGTGAGGTATTAAGGAGAGGAAGCATTCTATAATTATAATCTTGCAATTAAGTCTCCATTTTCAGGGAAGAGAAAGGCAAAATCTCTGGATTGTGACCTTCAGAAGAGTTTCCTAGATTTTTTATTTCTCCACTTATATGAGACAGGAAGACCAGAGTGGGGCTAGAGTAGGTTTATTGCCCTCCCCCTGCGGGCAGGTCAGATGAGGCTCTGGTAAAGCAGTGTCCTTTGAAGACAGACCTTTGTTAAGGAAAACAGCATGGTCTAGGAGTATTTCAAATGGTTACTTTTCCCTTGCTCCTGCCTGAAGCCTAAGAGGAGTCTTCTCCAGTCTTCAGCATGAGAACCTGGTGGTGTTCCTGAAGATAAAACTAATGAAAGGGGTGGGAGGTCAGATTATGGTTGGACCCCACTAGTTTCAACTCTGAAGCTAGCCCACACTCCGTCTCCAGCATTTCGTCAGTTACTGTGTAAGTGCTCCCACCAGCCTCTGACTCCAATAGCTCTGCTTCCAGGAAACCCCAATTCTCTGTATTAGCCTGTCTCTCCAGCTTGGGGGAAATTAATTTACACAGTAACTTCAATTCTCTGATTCATATTTAATTTTTCAATTTTTTCATTTTTCTTTCCTTGTTGCAAGCATGGGAGTGACAACTATGCCACGGTAGAAAACTACTGGCTTTTGTTTTTGTTTGTTTGTTTTTAATCAAGCAGGAGGAACATGGAAGTGGCCATATGTGGCCACAGGAATATGGCTCCATTTGCTGACTTAAAAGTCTTTTACAAGAACCTAAGAAAACTCATTATTGTTTTCTGAATGGCCTCAGTTTAAGGAAAACTGGGAAAGTGAGAGAACTCAAAGGAATGGATACTTACTGAATCCCTGTACTACCTCTAAAACATTAGCTATCTCAGGTGAACATGTGGCAAGTGTAAATCACAGGCAGTCATGATTGGATCCTGTGACAATATTCAAAGTGCCAATATTCCATGTAATTAGAGAGATCCATATGCTTTAAATACTAGATGTGCAGGTGGTAGAATTGACACTGTTGAGAAAATGCTAAAGTATAATGTGTATTCTTGTTTCAAAGTTCCCTTTTATATGGACAAAGTGTCAGTATATACATAACAGAAAAAGTATGCATGATATACTCATCTCGGAAGATCTTATTACAGCAGATGAGCATCAGTCAATTCATCTAATATCCCTAAATACATACACACACACATTATGTATATATATATGTGTGTGTGTATAGAAATATATACAGAAAACAATTTTCAAAAATAAGGGGTACAGACGTGCAAACTTTTTCTACTCCAATATTTTATGAAATATTTAGTTTCCCCAGATAGTCTAAACCAGCCAATATCAGACTATCAGAGAACCAGTTGGGATTCCTTAAATTACTCATATCTGTCCTGTACTCTAGAGGCAAATCAGATTTGTGTGTGTGTGTGTGTGTGTGTGTGTGTGTGTGTGTATACCATACTTTTGAATTTATTTATGACCTTATTTATCCAAAAGTTGAAGCTCCTTTTTCAGGTCATAACTACATCATGATGCTAAGCATTGATTAAAAAACAAAACAAAACAAAACATAGAGAAAGGTAAAAACACTGCTCACATTTGAGGAACACCCTTCAGTTCTCTTACACACAACTTTCTTTTTTTTTAAAGATTGTATTTATTTGAGATAGAGCACACCAGCAGCACGGAAAAGCAGAGGGAGAGGGAGAAGCAGACTCCCCATTGAACAGGCAGGGAGCCAGACTTGGGTTAGATCTCCCAGGACCCTGGGATCATGATCTGAGCTGAAGGCAGACCCTTAACTGATGGAGCCACCCAGGTGCCCTTCTTTACAACAATTTTTGATGGTATATATAATATTCCTCACTTGAAAATAGAAAAGAAAAAGTAGTATCAAGATAAAACAATTTCCATCTTAAGCTTGACCTCCAAATAGTTTCTTTTTATGAAATGGAAGTTGAGAAAAATGGCACATGATATGAAAAGCCCCATGTTTTTCTTGACCAGTTTTCTGGAGAGATGAAAGCAGAATGTAGACATGATCAAAGAACAATAGAAACGAAAACTTGTTTAACCTCCATACTTCACATATAAGGATAACCATGAAGGCAGTATATGTACTGGTTAGAAGTATTCACTTTAAGTACAGACTGAACTATTTTTGAATTCTGGTTCTGCTTATACTTGTCTCATGATCTTGGCCAGATGACTTAACCTCTAGAAGTCTCTATTTTCTCATTTATCAAGTAAAGATAATATAGGTCATTTTTCTCATTTGTCAGATAGATCTAATAGAGTTGAGGTGGAAATTAATGTATGCAAATTGCCATATATATTTGAAAAACTGATAAAAGAAGTTCATAGTATTATTGATATAGAATTATGATAAGGAATGCTTGCTTTATTCTCCAGGATTGTGAATGTACTACTTATGTACTTTTCACATCCTCTCATTCATTACTTGATAGGTTTTGAAAATTACAAATTAGACCAAAAAAAATAATTACATCATTTCCTTATTTTTTATAGTATTGTATTTTTAAATACTATCAAAGAGAGAGGGCACCTGGGTGGTTCAGTGGGTTAAAGCCTCTGCCTTCTGCTCAGGTCATGATCCCAGGGTCCTGGGATTGAGGCCTCTCTGCTCAGCGGGAAGCCTGCTTCCTCCTCTCTCTCTGCCTGCCTCTCTGCCTACTTGTGATCACTCTCTCTGTCAAATAAATAAATAAAATCTTTAAATACTATTAAAGAAAGAAAAAATATTCTATTTTTTTTTTCTATTTGTTATCTAATATTTTTTATCTGAAGGATTCAACACTACCCTGAATTTAGAAACAAGCTACAAAGTATTGTGGAGTAGAATATAGTAAAGTTAACTTATTTTTCTGACTTTTTTTTTTTAGCCAAATGAGGTGGTTTCTTTGATTATGTATATGCAGATAATTTAGCATTTGATTTTCAAATTTAAGAACATGTACTTAATTTCTGAAACATTTATTACTTTAATATATTCACTAAGTTTGTTAAAAAAGAAAGCTTGAAATATGCTTGTTTCAGCTAAAAAATTAAATCACTCTAAGATTGCTAAATTACTAGGCAATCAATTGAGAAAATTAAACTATTAAATTCATTCCAACTCATCCATTTTATTTGTGTTGAATGGATGGATATTCTTTTTCCTCATTTCATGGTACAATATAGACAAATCATAATATGCATTAATGAATACAAATTCTATACTCCATATAATAAAGAGCAAAAAATTAAAACATTTCTTGTTGGTATTCTGAATCAAACATCTAATTTTGACAAGTACATTTTAATTTAAAGGGTGAATTTCCAAGGTGGCTTAACAAAAATGAATCATTCCTTAGACTTTAACATCTTAATTATTTCTTACACACAATTAGAAAACTGCTTTAGTTTAAAATCAATAGTTAGCCGTGTAATCAATAAACATGATTTTCCAACACAATTTTTATGTAACAGATGAAATTTAAACCATTTATTTAAATTGCAACATGTACTTAGTTTTGACTTGCTTCTTTAGCCAGAATTAGATAAGAGCTTTACTTTAAAATTGAGTGTTATCTTGTGTTTCATAGCATAATCAATAAATATGTCTTCCAATTTTAGTTTTGGAAAATAAATTTCATTAAGAGAGCAATTAATTACAAACTTTGAATTTAGCTTGTCTTTTAAATTAAATAATTACATTTCTTATTTTTATTTGTGTAGCTAAATCAAATTAAAAAGTGATATGATCAAAATACTTTGCTGGAAAAAAAATAACTTGCTGGTACCAAAGAGAGAATTAAAAAAAAATGAAAACCTAAAGGAAAATATGGTTTCTACAGCAACATATTTAGTATAAATTAGAAAAATCCATTCACCTCCAATTCATCAAGCAAAACAGTACACACAGTAGTCAAATACTAATAGCAACAACAAACACTTACCAGCATCTACTCTGTGTAAGACACAATAATGAACAGTACCTGCAGGTCTAGTTGGAGAGAAGAGACCCACATGTGATTTGGGTGAAGAAAGCATACTAAAGAGCAATGGAATAAAAGGTAAGAATTGTATGAAGACATATTGTGGAAAATTTTGAAAGAAGAAATTAACATTTGTTGAATGCTTACAAGAATTTAGACACAGTGCTGAGTTCTTGAATTCACAAGGTACATCTTCAATTCATTGCTAAGGAAGCTAAGGTGTGGATGACTTAAGTGATATTGCACCAGGGTGTTAACATCCAGAGGCAGACAACATCCATCATATTCTCATTTTGCAATATCAATTTTATCACCTAGCTAAGATGATGCTTACTTTCCCCTTTGCACAGTTCTTATAATTCCTTTTGCTACTATTAACCAATATTTGGGAAGACAATTTAAAGCAATGCAAATATTTTATATCTCATCAAAATTTCCTTCTCGATTTAGCATCCATGGATGACTCTTGCCCGAACTAATCTTTACAATGATTATGTGATTTATATACTTCACTTTATGCAGTTACAAAATGATGGTTTTTTAACACCAGCATTCTCTCCACATTTTCCAATATTCCCTTCTCTAATGATCTTTTCCCTGTAGAGTCATCACACAAGAAGATGTGGCAGGTTTAGCAGTCATTCAGATAGACTGGTATGAGAGCTGTAAAAAGAAATGGGTAAATGAGAAAGTAGGTCAATGGAGAATAAATAGAAGAGTGAAGGATCAGGATGCAGTTGTCGCTAAGAATGTTCATAATTAAGAAGAAAGAGAAAGAGCAGGAGATCTCAAATAAATGGATATGCTATCAGAACACCAGGAGGAAAATCAAGATAGTGATTACAGAACTCACAACACCAAGGGAAGTTCATGAAGGAAAGTTTGGTCAACAAAATACAGTTCTCCGGTCCAGGGAAATAAGAAATGTCATTAGAAGTGGTGATCAAGGGCGCCGGGGTGGCTCAGTGGTTAAGCCTCTGCCTTCGGCTCTGGTCATGATCCCGGAGTCTTGGGATCGAGCCCCACATGGGGCTCCCTGCTCAGCGGGAAGCCCGCTTCTCCCTCTCTCACTCCCGCTGCTTGTGTTCCCTCTCTGGCTGTGTTTCTCTCTGTCAAATAAATAAAATCTTAAAAAAAAAAAAAGTGGTGATCAATAGTTGACCCTTGAAGAAAATGGGTTTGAATTGTGTGGGTACACTTATAAGTAGATTTTTTTCTAAGTACTGTATAGTAGTGTAAATGTATTTTTTCTTCCTTATGACTTTCTTAATAACACGTCTCTTTCTCTAACTTATTTTATTATAATAATACAGGATAAAATACATATAACATTCAAAAAATGGTGTTAATCTGTCTATGTTATTAGTAAGGCTCTGGTCAAAAATAAGCTATTCATAGTTGAGTTTTGGGGGGTCAAAAATTAAAGATAGGTATCTGACTTTGTGGGGTTGGCACCTCTAACCTGTGTGTTGTTCAAGGGTCAACTGTTGTGGAAAGTGGGCATTTTTTCAGAACAGTGGGGTCAGGTGCAAAATTGCAGAGGTCACAGGGTGTTAAGATTGTCTTGATAAAGACAAGAATGAAAATGTTGGAATATTGACATGCTTTCAGGGATAAAAGTTGGTAAGTGTGGAAGGGCAAATGAAGGATTCATTCATTTTGTTTGTTTTTATTTTAACGGAGGAAAGGAATACCGTGTATTAAAGTAGAAGAAGGAGTTGCTCAAAATAAACAACTGCCTGGAGTTGGGCAAAGTCCTCCTGTATCAGGAAAGAATGGAATCAAAAGCAAATGATTATGGATTACAAAGATCATTACACCTTCCCTAGCAACTGGTTTCCTCAAAATTGTGAAATTAGGTTAAGGAGAACAAATCCACAGGTCTCCATCCTTTCAATGAAGCCAAAGGTGAGTTTATCCATAAATAGCGTGTGTCAAACCAGTGAGGCTGGAACTTAAACAAAGGATAAAATTACTCTGGGGTCTTTAGTAGTAAATTAGTAAGCAGGAGAGTTGTGGCTGAGTCAGCCTCTGTAATGTGTGAAATCTGCCTGGTTATATCTCTCTTCCTTTGGGATTATTGTGTGATTCAGAACAAGAACAGAAAAAACAAGTATGGGATTAGAAGGCCAAGGATTTAGAAAAAAACATGGCAAGGAGAGGAATAAAATAAATCAACATGAAGTTCAGGGTGATGATGAGGTCTTAATTAGTGAATGAGTAATCAGAAAAATCTAAATAAATTGAGATATGAGGCAGTTCCTTACTATTTATGTGGTTATGTGTGCCAGTGGCTTTTCACATTCATAGTGTGTATGGTTGTGTAGGTATATGTAGTTATATAAACAACTAAATGATGTAATAAGATGTTCTTTATGAAATTGCACTAATGCATACAACTGTACTACACGTTCATAGAGAAGGTTAATTTTAAGCATAGGCAGTTGAGTCAGTGATTCTTATGACTATCCTACTTCATCTTCCCTTTTCCCTTATTCTTTCCTGATCTTCCTTAATCCCCCATCCAGAAGAATGGCAAGGGGACCACAATGGGCCGGTTGGAGGATATAGATGGAACAACTGGTAAGTAACCTTTGCACAGAAGATGTCCTAAGTTACAGCAGGAGTAAAGAAGCTGGAACAGTGAACATACTATTTAATACTAAGAGCTAGAGTTGATTGATACTCCAAATAATACTTGGTTTTAGAAAGATATGGACTCACCATAGATTTGTTATGTAATGATGGATGTCATCCACCTCATTGGTAACAGTAGTCCATTAATTTTCTTTATGAGTTAGAAGAAAACAAATCAGAATCTTAGTTGGACAGAGAGACATTAAATATTTGCACATACGTTGAAAAATATACATATTTGAATAGACCAAATTGGGAATTAATTTTAGCAATTCAAAGTATGAGATAACATATTAAAAACACATTTTTTTTCTTTTTGTAGACCAGGAAGTCATATTTATATTTGGTAAGCATGCAGATTTTTAAACCTCTAAGTAAGTTTTTAAAAGCACTAA
Source organism: Spilogale gracilis (assembly GCA_004023965.1). Lineage (NCBI taxonomy): Eukaryota > Metazoa > Chordata > Mammalia > Carnivora > Mephitidae > Spilogale > Spilogale gracilis. Next base: position 142,755 of record PITA01002613.1, on the reverse strand, counting down.
TGTAAAATATCATTAGTCTTCTAGTCCAACAACTACTAGATACAAAATATACTTGCTAATGGCAGGTGATCCTCAAATATTATTATTTAATAATTGATTTGTGTATTCTGGGGAAATGGTATGGAAAAATTTAAAGTTTAAAATTTCAAAATATCACATTAACATATAAGGGGAAATATTTGTCCTGTGGAGTTGACAGTAGTTATCGAAAACAGCATCCCTTCTTCCTACTCCCCAACTCAAATTCGGGAAGAAATTTAAATGAGAACACACATACACAGAGACATCTCATATTCTAACAATCTAAAAACAATACAACCAGCATTGGAGAAAGAATATTTGCATACCATCTAGTGGTGGTTTTAAAAAAACAGCAAAAGTTTTTCCAGGATTTTTTGTTTGTTTGTTTCAATAGAAATAGTGTATATGATTATGTCCCAAACCACAAAACTTGTCATTTCACATGTTCAAAAAGTAAGGTGAGGTGTGGTTTTGCTCATTACTGTCACACCCCAAAATACACTACCATCACTTCCAAATAACTATTTCATATTTATATAATATTTTAAAAGGTATCAAATATTGTAACTTTGCAATTGCTGCAACTGTTTTGTCAGGTAGATATAGGTTTGTTCTTGTGCTCCAGCACAACATTAAAGGGAATTGTCCTTATGTCAAATTAAAATGTTTAAGTGAAACTACCAGTGAACAACAAAATACAAATCACTTTCCACTGATTGGGATTATGCTGAAAATAAAAACAGTCACATAACAACTTCGTCTGGAGCACATGAACGGAGATCATGGCCAACTGACCAGATCTTCAACTTCTTGTGAGTGATGTCACTATGCAGGTCAGTAATATGGTTTATCTCTATATTTTTGAAAAAATAAATTAACTGCTAATCATTTAAATACAAAATGAAAGGTTTGGGATTTTTTTTTCTTAGAGTAACTTGAGGCAGAAGAATCCGGATCATAGACTGTAGCCATCATTCCCAAAGCCGGTACATGATGTACTGGCAAAGAAAGCAGAAGGCATTGCTTTCCTATGCATGCAGAGTGTGTGGTGAAGAGGAAGGACCTATGGCAATAATGTGCTGTGTGTTCTGCTGCCATAGGAAAGTCAAAGAGGATGGGCACTTCCTAGCACATTCATTTGGAATGGATCTTGCTAAGAGAGGCAAGCTGAATTTTATGATGAAAATAGAATGAAGCACATGAGTGGAGTCCTTAGTTGGGGGCTTACAAAACTGAAAGAGGAATCCACTTAGAGCGGAGTCTGTGCTGGGTACAATGTGCAGGGCAGAGGTGTTTTTTGTTTGTTTGTTTGTTTGTTTCTGCTTAGAGCTCTAATTAGGGAAAAGCCAAAGAACAGAATAGGGAGATGCTCTTGCAACTTTGTAGTTTAGGGTGTGAGCAGTTGAAACTTGGGTTCTACTCATTCTGGCTTCCTTCAAAGTTAGAGGTATATGGCATTACCTTCCTTTCCTAGGGGGTTTTGGTTCAACTATTAATTTTTGGAGTTGATAGTACACAGTAACAGAATTCTTTCCTAACATAAACCAGCTGAGAAATTCAGGTTACATGAGACCAAAAACCTAGAGTGTTCTTCTGTGTTCACGTAGACTTTCCCCAGAAAACAAAGCCTGAAGCCAGACTTTGTGTTCCAGTAACTTATTTTGGAAGCCATCTCAGAGAGCAGGAGTGAGATGTAGGAAAGAATAAAAAACAAAAAAGAAGATGAAGTCCTTACAAGCGAGTGTTCTTGAGATGGTCACCCTTGTAGGCAATGGGCCTTCAGTCCTACTGGGAGCTTCTGATGAGCCACACAGAATCCATCTCAAAATTGTCCACCTGAGGAGCAAATGAGACTTTCACCATGAACTATTTATTTTTCTCAGGTAACTGCTTTCCATATTAGGTTATTTGGGAGATAGCGGAAGAAAGTAGATGAGTGTAGAGTTCTATATTATTTTATTACTCTCTATATTTGCCTGTTAAATCACAGTTATTGAAGAGTTTCATGAATGAAGGGATTAATGCCGAATTCCACTAAAGCATATCTTTATGACATTGGCTGACCTACTTAATCTGAATCTGGTTTCCAACCAAGTTCTGGAAAAATAAAATTCTACCCCGCAGATTTAGTCAGGATAACATGAGGTAAAATATATAAAAGTATTCTTCAAACTGGAAAGTACTTTTCAAATATAAGTAAGTATGCTGTTATGCCATTTGAGCCTTCTGGTATTTAATACGATTCTTTGCATTTTCTGCAAATTGCAATAAAAGGACCTTTTAAGGCTTTCAACCAATAGATATCACTTAGGAAACTTAGGGCTTCCCAGACTTCAATCAGAATCTTTTTCTTCTACCATGCTCAATAGTTATTCATTATACAATAAAGATTAAAAAGCCAACTCTAGCCTGTCCTGAGAAAGGTTACTATTTTATTCTAGAACAAAGCATTCAGGGGCCATTTGGGAGGTTTCCTTGGCACTGAGGCTGGATGTGTGACAGACTGAAAAACCCTGCTCAACGCCCACGGCACTGAACACTCGATGTTCTAAATATGTAGCTGGAAAACTTCCCAGATTGTACATCTGCCTCTCTAATTTACACCTCCAAAAACGAGGGTGAGCAAGGAAGAGGTGAGAAGCCTTAATGAACTACTTGGAGCCTTTACATGTGCTGAGGAAAACTGGCAGCAGAGGGCTAGGTGGTAAACAAACACTTGAGTCTTGAATCTCGGTGATGCCCCGTTACATTTCAATGATGACCTTTCTTCAAAGAGTAACCAAGAATCCCTTCCTTCTTCTTCTTTTTTTTGCGGGGGGGGGCATGTCTCAGTCTTCCCAAGATGCCTCATGGGTCCCAAATTCGGCATTCACTAAATTCTTCCTCTCAGCTGGCTATCAGATTCTGGTCCCAGCATGACCAGGGACACCTTTTGTTATCACATTTTGGGTCTTCGTTTCCATACTACCGCTGCTGCCCAGGTAGAAACTATGCCTTCACTGGAATCAAATGTTTACCTTGTAATAAAATTACTAAGACCTTGAAATCTTCGGGAGAGTGCTGGCAAGAGCACGTAAATCCTAAATTGGCTGCATCGAGAGAGGAACAAAGTTTGCAGGATGAAACTGCTTACTATTCAGTCTTAATTAATGGTGTTTCTCAGCAGGCTGTTCTTGCAGTCCATAATGTGAAAGCAATGATCTGTTCTTACTTTGGGGAAAGACTTTTGCTTGTGATAAAACTCAACATAACCCTTAATACAGCATTTCCTAAATCACAGCCTAGGAGGCTATGCTTGCCTCATTCAATCATAAATGCTTCTTCATTCTTCTAGGGGTCCATGGACCCCAGGTAGACCATGGATAGAATTCAATGTGTTTATAAATGTGGATGAAAAAAATTATGTCTTCAATTTTGCTAACCCCTTCCCGAAATTTAGCATATCTTTTAAAAATAAGTGTGAGCTGTAAACCTCAGTATTTTCAGCAGAACCTGTGACTCTACCAATATCACAGATATTTTCACAATAGATCACAGTTTTTACAATTATCTCAAGTAACATTTAGATTTTTTCACTTCTTTTAATGAGGGTGATGACTATCTTATTTAGTGCATCAATAAAAAAGCACATGTACATGAAAAATATTTTAAATAACTATTACCATATAGTTTGTTTCAGTTTCATTTCTATGTATTCAAGTGTTTAAAAATCTTTTTCTGTGAAAATTTCATCAGACTTCCAGAGGGGTGTGAATATGCTAAGAATTCCTGTTAGACCAACATCATATTTTCTGCTCCATGAAGCCTCCACCACATCTCCAAGGAGAGCTCAGCACATCAGTCCTTGTGCATCATTGCAATGTCCACTCATGTCCAGCTCCTCCTTTAGACTCTGAGCTTCTGGATGGACAGAGACACTCTTTCTAGCATAACTGGCTCAGAGCTGGACTGCTTTGCGTCCAGACCCTAGATGACTTGCCTGGTCCCCGATGCATCACCTAATCTTAGATGTGTCATTAGTAGCATTAGCTACTAGATAAGATGCTCTGGTTTCCTCAGCTGTAAAATGAGAATAAGAATGCCAACCTCCTACATTTGTTCTAAGGATTTAATGAGTGAAGCACTCAAAGCAATGCCTGGGAGAGAATGAGCACTCAACAGATGTTAGCAATTATTACCTTCATCTTCATTAGCAGCTGCAACATCTTCATTAGTGGTGCTATTGGAAGATGCAGTAGAGGTAGTATCATCTTTGCAAATTCAGAATCAAACACAGCACCTGCCTGGCACATATTAAGCATTTGATTAATGTTTTTGAATAAATGAAATAATTGATGGATTTCTTTTTGCTTTCAAATAATAAATGCAAATACATTTTTTTCCCATCTTTATGGCCAACCTCTTGGCAGAAGACAGAGGTGTGTTGTCTTGGCTTATATCTATGTCAAGGTGTATAAAAAGAATCTGAGCAGATTTTCACCTCAGTTATTAGCATTGATAAAATCACATACTGTTTATATTTATATTTGTGAGCTAAAGGTCATTGAAAATGCCTTTTTAAAGTTTTCACTGTAGTAAGATTTTGAAACAAAAAGAACATAGAAATGTAGTTATGAGATTTAAACACCTGTCACTGAAGAAAAGACATTTCGATGTTTTATTGTGAACAAACAACCAAGAAACTTTCAAACTCCAAAATGCAAGACGCTCAGATCAAAACTTGTATTTCATTTTGTCATTGAGACTTATTCAAAATAATTGTTTGTTACATATGAGGCAATATAATTAAAGACCATACACACTGACAAATTTCTATAACAAGAAAATGAACTTCTCAAAGTTAAAAGAACTTATGGTCCATTTTGTGCCTCATTAAGTAATATCAATTGGATGACGAATTTCCGTCATCCTATGTTTGACTTTCAGAAGACACTGGGTGAATTTCTGTGAGTCAATGAGGAAAAAAATTAACCTCAAATTTAACCAAATAAAAAACAGATAAATAGTGTATCAAGTATACTGCAAATTATACTTCCAATCCTAAAGCTCAGGTATTAATTTCAAAAGCACCAATTTTGAAATGAAGTATTTCACTTCGATGCTATTTATTACTACTCCTACCATCTTGTATCATTTTAAAAGACAGAAAGTTACATAAGGATGTATATATATTTTATTTCTCAAATATATTATTATACTTGCCTTAAAAGTGGTATAAGACTGGAAAATTTTTTCTTGAATATTCATGGAAGAGATCTTTAGTTAACATGACTGGCCCACATATTTTTAATAGGTTCTATGAACAATCAACTCATCCAATCAGCTGAGAGTAAGTTTCACAGTCTGTGCTCTGACATCGTCTTTACTCCTGTTAGTACACTTCCAGCCCTTGATGCTTTAACACATCATTTTAGAGAAAAATCTAAGTCGGTGGTTTTCCAGGTGTGGTTCCTGGGCTGCAGTATCAGCATCACATAGGAACTTGGTAAATGTAAATTCCTAAGGTCCATCCCAGATACCGAATCAGGAACCCTGAAGGTGAGGTCTAGCAATCTGTATTTTAACAACTCTCCCTGCTGAAATTTAGAACACATGATCTAAGAAAAGAGTATGAATCCCATAGTGTACTGATTTTTTTCTTCAGCTGCTTTTTGCTTAAGATTAAAGGGACATCTGCCCCAGAGCTTGCAGAATGAGAGCATGGTGGAAATAGAATACCCCAAAAAACTAAGGAACATTGGTCTTTGAAATGGTGCATCAGAACCAAACATGGTAAAAGGACATCACATTATAGGAAAAACTGTACAATTCTGATACCAAAGAGATTCAGAAAAATCTTAATCAGAATGTGAAGAAAGTCTAGACTGAAACTTAGATGCTTCTACTCAAGAAGAAAGCAGTAGTTAAGTCTAGGAATAATTAAATATCCGTTCTGGTTAATAACTGTGCATGTACATGTCATATAGGTGTTTTTCTCTAGAAAATCTATTCATGAATTATAAGTATGTCAAAAGAGAAAAAATATTAGATTGATGAATTATGATAGGATTTAAAAAGCAACAAATCTGTATTAAACATATATAGAGTCTTTTACTGAAAGACTTCTCAGAATCCTTGATATCATAAAACTCATTATAAAGTTCCAAGAGGTACACAGACTAGCTTGTTTTTTTTTTAATGTTGGCCACTGTACCCTTTGGCTTGCATAGAATTTTGTTGAAATCCTGGTTTTATTCAATTCATTTTGGTAAATTTGCTTAGATAAATAACCAACTGATTTATCATGGGTCATTCTTAAGAGAGATAGAGATGCCAGAGATGGGGTTAGGCCTTTTTCTAATTACTTAAGTTTTTGGTCTGGCTTCAAATAGGATAAGAATAACTTCATCTAAACCATCTTTTCATTGGTATTTCTGTCAATTTGACTACTTGGGCTTAAACTGTGGAATCCTCTCAGGAGCTTCTGTGGGCAACTGGTATACTGAACAGGGTATCTCAAGTAGTGGAAGGGGCAAAGTTCCTTGGCAGGTACAATGATCCAATGTCCCATCTACACAAATGCCCAGAATACCTCATTAATCATTTTCTTTCAGTAACCTCAAAAAACAAACAAACAAAAATCTAAAGCACTCAGTGGGGCTGAGCCTCAGATCTTCATCATATCTCTGATCCAAATGAACCATAAAAATATCTTCTTCAATAAAATGTTTGTTCATTATTTAACAACACAAACTAATCTGACTTAGATAACCAAATTGTTGCAATAGAAACATCATAAAATAGGGGCGCCTGGGTGGCTCAGTTGGTTAAGCAACTGCCTTTGGCTCAGGTCATGATCCCGGAGACCTGGGTTCGAGTCCCGCATCGGGCTTCCTGCTAGGCGGGAAGCCTGCTTCTCCCTCTCTCACTCCCTCTGCTTGTGTTCCCTCTCTGGCTGTGTTTCTCTCTGTCAAATAAGTAAAATCTTTAAAAAAAAAATCATAAAATATTTTCAGTCTACTTCTCAGTTGACTAATGAAGCAGAAAAAAATAAAGCATGCCTGGGTGGCTTAATTGGTTAAGCATCTGACTCTTGATTTCAGTTCAGGCTCCATGCTGGGCATGGAGACTACATAAACAACAACAACAAAACAGAAAAAAAAATTAAATAAGGTATTTATGTTCTTTAATGAATACCTCATCACTGTCTCCACCAAACAAAACAAATTTGGAAAACATGTATTTGATGATGTTTTAGATAATATTATTTGAACTTTGCTTAACATTATCAAACTTATGGAATAAAAGGTTTACTTACGAAACTTATTTTCATGGCATTACAATGACATCCAGTGGCTGTCTCTTTAAATAATATGTATTTAGATACTTTATACTTTTTGAGTAGAGGGTAATTTAGTCTCGGTCTGAAACTTGTTTTCTGTGCATTTCCAGGAGCTTATATAAGAAATCTGGTTTCAAAGGTCACCCCACAGGAAAGATAAAGTTTGAACAGGAGGAGTTGTATAGTGAGCAAATTATTCCCAGCTTCGTTTCCTCTTAATCGTGAATTCACCCTAAGGGAGGAAGATGACAATATAGTTTAATTTCCTCATTTTTAGCTCTCCTTGAGGCTACTTTTCCTTGTGGGTACCTAAAGGGAACTTCAGGAGGGCTTTATCCTCTGCTGTTTTAATTTAATTTACACTGGTTAATTAATTATTTACCCATGACTCAGACTTAGCTTAGATCTCAGCTATTTTCCTTACAGTCATTTAATGCTACCACAAAAACACTCTTAGAAAGCCTTGGGATAGCCTTAACTTAGCTACCCTCAAACAATGTATTTTTAATTCCTTTTTCTATTTAGGGAATTTTAAAGGGGTTACCTTAGCAACTGCTATAATGTACATATTCTGCTGGGATTTTGTCTGACTTTTTATAGCAAGGCAATGTTAGCAGAGCCCAAGAATGTGGGCACATTTCTTTATACAGCAAACTTTCAATCTAGTTCATAGATATAGTCTCAGAGAAATCTGCCTTTATGACTTCATAGTTTTTCCATAATCATTATTTGTCTTTTTCCTTATAATTTCAAATAAATTGTATGTATTTTCTCAAATAAAGAAATTTGAACGCAGGAACAGGATGAAATGATAGAAAGGATACAATTTGGAGCTTTTCTTAAAATACTAAATGTAGAACAATAAATTAGGAGAAAATAACTGAAATGATGGGTAAGACTCATGCTTACGAACCATGTGACTTTGAAAGTAGAAAAAATAATGTTCAAATTCTTGTGTAATTTTAACTCTATTCAACTCCAAGATCACTTGGTTAATGATCGAAAAGCCAAATAGGAAGGAGAGGAAGTTACTCATATTTAAGCCATTTACAAACATTTTACAATATCATATACAGTACATAAAACCTTATATATACTTTATATTATGTATGCATATTATATATAATAAAATATAAATTAAAACAATGCTTTAGGATAGAAAATATTTTTAACTATGCAGTTTTCACTTAAAAATATCAAATTATCAGGAGATAATGATCAAAGGGTACAAAGCTTCGGCTATGGGAGATGAGGAGGTTTTGGAAACCTAATGCACATTATGCTGACTATGGCTAATAGTACTGTGTTATATACTTGAAATTTTCTAAAAGAGTAGATCTTAGGTGTTCTTCACACACACACACACACACACACACACACACACACAGAGTAAGTACATGAGGTGATGGATATGATATTTACATTGACTATAGTAATAATTTCATTAGTATATGTATTTTAAAACATCCTATTATATGCCTTAAGTTGATACATTTATGGTAAATGAATATTCTCAAGTGTTAATCATTTAGCTATTTGAGGAACTGATAATGTACACAATAAGATCTTATTTCTCTACTATTATAGTAACAAGGGAATGTAATATTTTCTATAACTAAATTTGTATAAAGTTTTGTTTGCTAAGTGCCAAAATGATGTGTGTGGGGGTGGAGGTAGGTGGGAAGGAGTGTGTGTGTGTGTGTGTGTGTGTGTGTGTGTGTGTGTATTTAGTAGGAATATCTCAATATATTACATATGCTCTTGTTTTGGTCTACAGCCTTTGGTGCTGCCCCTGCTGGGACACTGAGAGATAAAAATAGACCATTGAAGATTATTCCTAAGGCCCACCTCTGGTTTGCTAGACAGCTGACTCTTTTTATAAGAATGATAAAAGCCATCATAAAAGGAGTTTTTGAAAATAAGCATTGTAACTAATGAATATATAAAATATATATTAGGAACAATATATATTAGAGAAATATGTATATATACATCAATCCTGGTCAGTCTTGTCTCTCTCAATCTTATTCCCACTCCACTTCCACCTCAATCTGAATAAATGCTGAAGACTTTATTGGATACATTTGTAATATATTGTTACAAAATGATTTCACTAAAATACAAATAAAGAGAAAGGCCTCTAAGTGGTGTTGATTTCTTAATGATTTCTGGGCATAGTTTTCCCTATTAACCATGTTCCATACTAGAACCTAGTGATCCATTTTTAAACTATTGGATTGTTGGGATGACCATTTACTCCTTCCACTTAAGACTGTAGAATTGTTTGGCTTACAAATATTTATTACTGCTTTTCTTTTTTTTTTTTTTTTTAAAGATTTTATTTATTTGACAGAGAGAAACACAGCTAGAGAGGGAACACGAGCAGGGGGATTGAGAGAGGGAGAAGCAGGCTTCCCGCCGAGCAGGAAGCCCGATGTGGGGCTCGATCCCGGGTCTCCGGGATCATGACCTGAGCCGAAGGCAGTGGCTTAACCTACTGAGCCACCCAGGCGCCGCCCTGGATGAACTTCTTATAATAAGAGAAATTTCATAAGAAAACTGAGACTCACCATTTACGTACACGTAAATTTACACGCAAGTTGTAAATTTAATAGGCCAATAAAGGAAATATGATAGAATTAATATTTTCATTTTAAATTCTTCCCTGAGGTTTGTGTCCTGACCTGACCAAAGGAAAGACTGCTATTCATATAACAGTGTATCAGTCACCTCAGGCTACACCCTACCTGTGTTTCCATTCTCACATTTTTGAAATCTCTATACATCACCTATAATGAAGCTGAAGAATTGCTAGTCCACTTTCTCGGTACTTTGTTACCTGCATGGCTTTGCACATGCTTTTCTCTTGCTTGAAATGCACACTTGACAATCTACCACCATCAAATTTATTTTTTCTTTCCAATTTCAGCCTTTCTTGGTGTTTCCAGTTCAGTTTTCTCCTAACTACCATCCTCCACACATACCTTACCTATACTCCAGCAATGAATTCTTATTATACTAATAAATATGTTTATTGAACAGTATTATACTTATAGAAAAATACAGAAATCACTTTATGGCTTGAAAAATAAGTACAAAATTGACAGTGATATAAGCAACCTGTATAGCAAGAACTAGAATAGTGCCAAGATTCTGTAATCTTTCCTCATGTCACTTTCAAACAATTGTTTCCACCCCTGCTGCCAAAGTCAACCATTGCTCTAATACCTAACTTCAAATTTATTTTGCATTTTTATTGTTTTTATATAACGGAATCTTACTGAATATATTTTTGGCTTTGGACTCTTCAATTGCTCTGAATCTCCACTAACATTTAGAATTTTTAGTGTTTTTAATTTTAGTCATTCTGGTGCATGTTTGGTATCTCATCACAGATTTAACTTATTCTTCCTAATGGATAACAAAATTGAACAAGTCATTATACATTTCCTGACTACTTGGATTTTTTTTTTCCTTCTTCACTGTGCCTGTGCAAGTCTATTGCTCAGTTTCACATTGGCTTTATGTCTTTTTGTTATGGATTTCTAAGTGTTCTTTATGTATTATTCAGTGAGGCCTTTGCCAGTTATAGATTTCCCCACTCTCTGGGTTGTCTTTTCACTCTATTTTTTTGAAGTGTGGTAAAAAAGCACATAGGATCCTTATCCTTTTTAAATCTTTTAATACTGTATTTAGTTGACTGAGAATGTGTAGTTTTAATAATCATTACTTTTTGTGTTGCATTTTTAAAATTAAGCTAGCAGAAGTTCATAAAGATTTGTTTCTATATAATATTCTAAAGGTTTGTATTACCTTATTTTATAGTAAAGCCTTTAATCCATCTGCGTCCTTGAATTTAATTATAAGTATGATGTGAGATGTTGATCGAAATTCGCTTATTTGTGTATATATTAGACACCATGTATTGAGAAGTCTTTTCTTTCTACACTACTATGCAATGCTATACCATAACTCAAGGTTTCATATACATGGAAATCTGTTTCTGGAGTCTATTGTTACATTTGTATAAGTTGTCTATCCCTTTGTCAATATCATATTCTCATAGACACAAAAGGACTGTTAGGATTTTGCTTAGGATTGTATTAACTCCAAGAATATATTTGGATAAAATAAATATATTTACATTATTGAATCTTCTGGTACAAAAACACAATGTATATCCCACTGATCAGATTATTTTAAACCCACTTTACTAATGTTTTGAAGTTTTTCATGTAGAGGTACTGTACACCATTTGTTAGATTAGGTATTTGCTTGTTGTGTGTGTGGTGGTGGTGGTATTCAGCAATTAAAGCAAACTTACTAAATTCACTTATAATTCCAAGTTTAACTATACTTTTTTATTGTAATAAAATACATACAATATAAAATTTATAATCTTAACCATTTTAAGTATACAGTTTAGTACTGAAAAATACCTTCACATTGTTGTGCAACCAGTCTCCAGAACTCTTCATCTTACAAAACTCAAACTATACCCATTACGCAACAACTCTTCATTTATCCTTCCGCTAGCCCTTGGCAACTACCATTGCACATTCTCTATGAATTTGACTACTCTAGGTACCTCATGTAATTGGAATCATAGAGTATTTATCTCTTTGTGGATGGTTGATTTTATCTAGTATAAAGTCTTCAAAGTTCATCCACGTTGTAGCAAATGTAACAATACATTCCATTGTACGTATATTCTACATGAATTTGTTTATTCATTCATCAATTGATGGACACTTGGATTGCTTCTATTTACATTTATTTTAAATTTTTTAGATTATGTAACCATGCCTCCAACAAGTAAATAATTTTACTTTTTCCTTTTAAATTCTCATAACTTTTACTTCTTTTGCTTATGATATTATACTGGCTAGATTCTCTTTAAGATCACAAATTTTTCCTTTGTTCTATTAATGACGTGAATGACATTATTTATTTTTCAAACTGTTAAATAATCTTTTACCTTGGAAAAAAGCCCAATTAGTCACATTATATTATAATTCTTTCTTTTTGTTTGGCTTGGTTTGCTATTGTTTAGTAAATGTTCACCTATGTCTAGAAAATTAATTTAAAAATTAATTTTTAATTATACCTATCTTAGATGTTTATATCAAGTTTTATGTCCTCAAAGTGAATTGGGAGTGGTTCTCTCATTTTTTTTTAATTTTCTAGAATAATTGACGCACATTTACGTTGTCTTCTTAAATATTAGGAATAATTCTCTATAAAGGCTTTCTCTATTTGGAGTTTTCTTAGTTGAAAAATGTTAATTATAGACTGCATTTCTTCAATAGATATAGGACTTTTAGATGTTCTCTTCCCTCTTATGGCAGTTTTGATAATTTGTATTTCTTAAAGAATTTATCCTTTTCATTGATATTTTGAAATCTATTATCAGATATTATCATGAAGCTCTTCATATGCGTACCTAGGTGGCTCAGTGGGTTAAGCCTCTGCCTTCAGTTCAGATCATGATCCCAGAGTCCAGGGATGGAGGCTCACATTGGGCTCTCTGCTCAGCAGGAAGCCTACTTCCTCTTCTCGCTCTGCCTGTTTCTCTGCCTACTTGTGATCTCTCTCTCTCTCTCTCTCTCTCTCTCTCTCTCTCTGTCAAATAAATAAATAAAATCTTAAAAAAAAAAAAAAGCCTCTGCTTTTGGCTGGGGTCATGATCTCAGGGTCCTGGGATCGAGGCCCACATAGGGCTCTCTGCTCGGCAGGGAGCTTCCTCCTCTCTCTCTGTCTGCCTCTCTGCCTACCTGTGATCTATCTCTCTGTCAAATAAATAAATAAAATCTTTAAAAAACAAAAGCTCCTCATAAAATCATGCTTTAATGTTTCTAATGTCTGTATGAGCTACTTCTATCTTATTTGTGATGTTCGTATTATGTGTCTTCTGTCTTTTTTTCTTCAATAACCATTGTAGGGTCTTAAAAACTTTATTCCTTTTTTCAAACAACCAACTTTTCATTTTGATGTTTTTGAGGCTTTTCTATTCTATGTTTGTAGGTTATTATATTAATTTCTGTTCTTTATTATTTTGTTCTTCTTTCTTTGGTTTATTTTTTCTAACTTCCTGAGGCGGATATTGAAATCATTGGCTTTTCACTCTTTCTTCTTTCCTAATATATGCCTTTAAGTCTGTGGCTTACCCTGGAAGCATGGCTATAGCTTTTCTCCTTCATTAGACTGTAGCTACATTCATAAATACTTGTATGTTCTTAATAGATATAGCCATTCAATTCAAAATATTTCCTCATGGGCTTTGTTATTTCTTTTTGACCCATGATATATGGAGTGATGTATTCTATAATTTTCAATTATTTAGAGCTTTTCTAGTTGTCTTTATTATTTATTTTAGTTTAATTTCTGCTTACAAGAATATACTGTGTATCAATTCAGTTCCTTGAAGTTTTTTGAGGCTTCTTCTATTTTGGCAGCATTTGGAATATTTTCTAACCCTGAATAAATTCTGTGACAGAATGAAATCTTGTCTTCAATGATTAAATCCATTTTTTGCTTTTTAATTGGTTATTGTATTTTTTTTTAATTTTTTTTGGTTATTGTATTTTTTATAATAACAAGTTGTGTTTCAATTTGATCTTTTTAGTTAATATTCTACTGCTATGTTCTATATTGTGATACAAATTCATGATTGATCCGACAACTCTCTTCTCTAGGTCTGTTTCTATTTTGGTGGTTTTTCCTCTTGATATTTTTTATATAATTTGTCTTCTCTTGTGTCTAGTAATTTTAACTTAATGACAAATATTGCATATAGAAATGATATTCTCATTCTGTAGATGTTGTTGCACTCTTCCAAAGGTTTGTTTTACTTCCGACAGGCTAAGTTAGGGGTAAAAAACTTTAAGCTTATTATTACCTAGATGTTGTTATTTGTGAAAGATGGTCTATTTCCCTTCATCCATACTCATAGGTTGTAACTTTTCAAGGTCTTCACTGAAAGGCTGAAGTGTTTACTCAACATCCTCCTTCTTGGTTGCTTTGAAATACAATTGTGTCCCATCAACCAAATGGAATGACCAGAAGCTTTGCCCAATTTCTCAGGCTCTAAGCTATCATTTGCTTTCCATCTTTTTAGCCCATTAGAGTACATGTTAACTGAAGCAAATACCTGGGGTGGGGGGGAGAGCTTGCACTAAATATTGGGCTCATCTTTCTGCATTTCCCTTTAGTTCTGATGTTTATAACTATCCAAAGCCTGACTACGTCCAAATGCTTGGTATGCAAGGACTTAGTCTGTCTTTAAGAGAAGTGGATAAATGGTTGGTTGTTTCCTGAGAACAGATTTCCTGTGTGTCCTAAGACCTCCATTTCAGCCAATGTCTACAGGATAGTAGGCACTTAGCCAAGGACTTTGAATGTTTTTCATACTAATAAATAGCCATTAATTAATAGTTTCCCTATTAAAATTAAGTATTTAAGTAAAGATGTGTTATGTAAACATTGTGATGAGTGAAATAATGCAAGGCAGTATAAAAAATTAATGACTTCTCCCTGATTATTTTCTTCCTTCATCCATTCATAACCAAGCACTTGTTAATAGCCTTTACATCCTCTCTCATCCTGTGCCCATACAAAATTATGTACATACATTTGCAGATATACAGAATTTTGGTTTTGTGGTTTTTTTGCTTTTTACGAAAATGAATCTTTTTATTCTCACTTTTCTTACTTAAACAAATATCTTGTTTACATTAAAATAAATCCTATTTTTATCACTCTTAATATTATATAAGTGATATCAATTTCAATGTTCATACTAACCAACTCTTGTTTTTCTGAGAAAATTTAAAATTTCTAGCTCAGGTGTTTATTAATATTTTTCTCTATGATTTCTTTTGAATACAGAGTCCATATAGCTTCTATTTCAAAAGCATAGTCAATTTGGAAAGATAGGTAGGTAGCCATGATAGATAGATAAAGAGAAAGAAGGAGAGAGAGATTTTAATGCCCACAAAATTTCCCCTCTCCTGGAAGTCTCGTATTTTGAAACCTCTTCTCTGTTTTATTTGTCATCTTATTATAAATTCCCCCTGAGTATTTTCTTCAAGTAGGGCAGATTGGCATTAAAATTTTGAAGTCATTTTCCATTCCCATGGTTTTGCCTTTTCTAGAATGTCATAATGCATTATCCTAGAAAGAAACTTAGTAGAGTATGGAAATCAAGGTCTGTGCTCAAGCTATCCTTTGGCAAAATTTAAACTGGTGCTTTCCATTAATTTATGGAACATCATCAGTGAGTGTATCCCTTGCTTCTCTCATGATAAAGTAAGTCTTCAAATTGTTCTGTTTAATCATGACTTGATCAGTTAGGGGTGTTTTCCCTCTGTGGCCCTATTCCTAAACAAGTTCCCTTCTATATTATTAAAGATGCTCACAAACAGAGTTTCTTCTAGGGCTCACCTCTGGGGTGAACAAGGCTTCAGGCAATCATTTTATGCAGGGCTCTTTCTATATCTATATGATTTTTAAATGCATTACCATATTCTTGAGTTTACATATAGTCATCTACAATAAACATTTTTTAACAGT
This sequence comes from Spilogale gracilis, assembly GCA_004023965.1. Lineage (NCBI taxonomy): Eukaryota > Metazoa > Chordata > Mammalia > Carnivora > Mephitidae > Spilogale > Spilogale gracilis. The sequence continues at coordinate 126,842 of PITA01002613.1, read as the reverse complement.
ACACAGCAAAGAGGTTCTTACATATTTACTGGTACACATCATGATTCCTTGCAGTGTCCATGCACAGTCTCTTTCCATTCAGATTCATAAATGGTTTTATGTGTGTTGTTTTTTGACAAATGGCATATTCCTGGCTAGCTTCATATTTCCAATATTTATAAAAATGGGACAACATTGTTAATAATCACAGTGCTTTGCTGTGGCTATGCAGAACGTGTTTGTATTGAAACAATATAGACTGTTCCTTCACAGTGTCTTAATACTATTAACCAAATGTTGGGCATATGGTTACCTAGGATGCTACATCATCCATTATGCTGCCCAGGAACAATGGTTTTTAATTACTCTCTAAAAGTTGAAACTGTGCATTACCGATGATTTTCCAGTATGTGTAGAAAAATGTGAACAATAATTTATTTGTTGGTCATGTTAAATTTCCTATTTGGAATTTCATAGCATAAGCTATACATCCTCCACCTATGTCTTCTCTATGACACATTAGGCTATAATGTCTACATTTCCAGTGTGTGATCTTATCCAGGGCCTTCCCCACAAGACCACAAGCAGAAAGGATAACAAGGGCACACAGGCAGAACAAAGAAATCATCCATTTGCCCAAGGAATATCCATTCTTACTCAGCAAATTTAGGACCAAAGCAGAATAGTGTGATATCACTCGCTGTTGAGGGCAAGAGAAAAAGTAATGGTCTTGAGAGCCCTTGGAGAAGAGAGTGTGGTGAGCTCCAGAGGGCCACCTGACACACAAACCAGAGCCAGTGCAGCAGATGGAGGGATAGGCACAAGCTTTACAGATATGAACACGGATTAGTTGAAAGCGAAAGTATAGAAAAAGTAACATCAAAAGGAAGTGATACAGTTATATTAATATTGATGTAGAACCTAAGGAAAGAAGAATTGTTAGAAATAAAGGACATTTCATGATGACAAAAAGTTAATTCAGTGGGGAATTATAATAATAATCTGTGTTCAACTATAAGATATCTTCGAAGAACAGTGGAGCTTTGAGATTGTGAGTAAAATACATAATATAGATTTGACATTGAATACACCCACGATGTTTTTAAAAATAATGTGTTATGGTCACCTGGCTGGCTTAGTGGGTTAAGCCTCTGCCTTAGGCTCAGGTTATGATCTCAGGGTCCTGGGATGGAGGCCCATATTGGGCTCTCTGCTCAACAGGGAGCCGGCTTGCTCCTCTCTCTCTGCCTGCCTCTCTGCCTACTTGTGATCTCTCTCTCTCTCTCCGTCAAATAAAGAAACAAAATATTTTTAAAAATGTGTTAACTGACCTCCTAAGTATTTTGATAAACACATTACTTACATGCTCACTGTCCCACTCATCTGATTTCCCAGCCTGAAGTGAAAACTACTGGCATAGAAGAAAACATCCACTCTGAATGAGGCTATGGGCTGTTATTCACATAATTGCCACCAGATGGCAGTGGTTATCTGCTTTAGAGTATACAGTGACCAATCAAAATCTCTCCACAAGGTCAATACCAAAACAAGGTGTGGAGAAAGTCAGTAACTTCCTCCTTGACACTATAACCTAATTATAGTGTCATAGAATCATTATCTTATTTAACAATTGTTTTAAGACAGTATATATATCAATCACTAAGGAATCAAGGAGTAAAATAAAGGAGTTAATCTCTCACTTTCAAGGAAATATGGACTGGTGAAACTTACTGATGAGTCTACAGGGGATGGTATTATTGTGTGATGATAGAACAGAAATGCGGGATTCTATGTGCTTAGATAGCATATACATGTAATCTTACTTAGATCGAGGAAGGATTTCTGGAAGACATAGTTCTTTATAAATTAGGATCAGCACTAGCTGATAAGAGCTATTGATTACAGACAAAAATATCAAATAAAACTAAAGGGTAATAGAAATTAGTTGGCAAAATATATGGAAGGAGAATTACTTCAAAAAGAGAAATAACATGTACAGAACCCAGTGTTTTTTGCTTTTGTGTGTGTGGGTTTTTTTTTTTTTTTTGGTTTTTTTTTTTTTTTGAGGTACTAAAAAAGATTGATTGTGGCTGAATGCAGAGAACTAAAAAACTTAAATAATTTAATTGCTTTATGTAGAAATATAACCAGAAGCAATATTTAAAAGAGTCACAAGACTTGCCAGCCCACCTAGTTTTGCAGGTGAATTTTACCAAATATTAAAGAATGAATGATTCCTTTTTACAGTTTTGTTCCAGCAAACGAAAGGGGGACAAAGGGTGCTGAAGTAGCCAACTAATTTTATAGACCAATAAAACCCTATTACACAATGGATTTTCTTAATAAGAAAAGAATAGAAGTTTATGGATTAAGGACTTTTGGATTCTGGTCTGGCATGTAAGGAGCGTGGAAGTCACCACTCCATCCTAAGAAGTAAAAAGCTGAACAAATGGAAAAATCAACAATTCTTCTTATATCTATCAGAGAAATGAGGCTACAGGGCAAACACTGGCCCGCAGATTAGAGAGATAGATAAGCAGATACAAGGAATCACAACTGTGATTAGAATAGAAACCTAGCTGCAGAAACTTTCCCAGGAAACCAGAACTGTAATTGATGAATTGTTGAAGGATTGGGGTAGACAAGCCTGCGAGGAAAAAAAAAAAAAAGTAAAATAACTCTAGAGGGACCCAGGCAGAAGGATCCAGCTACATTTTTATGGGTTTTAACTCCTGGAACTCTAACAGATTCACTTCAAGAACCTGTGAGATTAGAGAAAAGTCTCCTTGGGCTTCCAGCACAAGGAGGGAAGATGCAACCACTTTAGAATACATCAGAGGACTTTGTTCTACCTAACAGCAGGACTCTGTCCTGCCCTCAAGAGAAACTGTTTTATCAGAGCTTAACCTATTGGGATTTTATCAGAACTAAGCGACCTGGAGGAGTAAAAATAGAACCGTAGCACCCTCTAGCCATTCTGTACTACCTTAAGGGGTACAGTGAACAGAGAAGCAAGCAATTGTGAAGTTCACAGCCGATGGGCACATGCTCTCTGAAAGACTGAGACTTCATCATAAAACTATAGAATGCCCCCCCACACACACAGCTTACCACTACATCACTTAAAGTCTATTTACTGACACATCGAATGGCAAAAAACAGTTGGAAGAGGCAGAGCAAGCATCAGAATGAACCACAGCAAGCATGTTGAAACTATCAGCCCATAAATTGAAAAGAAGTATCTAAACACGCTAAGGTCTCTAATGGAATAAGTAGACAACATGAAAGAAGAGATGAGTAACAGAAGCAGAAAGATAAAAATTGTAAGAAAGAAAAAAAAGGATAGAGATCAAAAAGACTGTAGCAGATACGAAGGATGCCTTTGATAGGCTGATTAGTAGACTGGACACGGCTGAGGAAAGAATCTCTGAGCTTGAGGGTATGTCAATAGAATTCCCAGACTGAAAAGCAAAGAGAAAAATAGAATGAAAACTTCAGAGCAGAGTATCTCCAAATTGTGGGATGATTATAAAAGGTGTAAGTAACATATACAAAATGGGACTACCAGAAGAAGAAATAAATAAAGGAATTGGAGTCCTTTCTCCAGGACTCAACTTCTAGTCTTTATTCTTCACTGCTTCAATCAACAGCACATTTTTAATTGATATACTCTGTTATTATTTTGAAATGTTTCACCAAAGTGTTTCAAAGGCAGAGCCATCTTTACATTTTATTAATTCAAAAATATCTCATGTGGTTTGAAAAAGACTTTCCTAATTTTTTAAATGACGTATAGGAACATTTCCTCTAGGGAATACATACTAAGTGGTTATTGATTACTCATTTCATTAATTGCCCTTACAAGAAGAACAAAACTATTTAACTTGGACTTTTCTTGAGCATTTTCCAGAACATATGATCTTTGTACTTTCTGTATTTGCAAAAATGTTAGATATAGCATAGCATAACAGATAGTGTTGACAAGGGCTTGAAGAGGAAAATGGGAAGTAATTAATTTGAACAGAAAAAAAGTTCTTTAGAGCACTGTAAACTGGACAGGAAGCAAGTAAAGAGATTCTGACAATAGTACTCAGGGATGCATTCTTGTTACACTCACATGACCTTTGCAAAGATCCTTTCTCATACTCAATCCTAGAGAGAGCATTCTAAATACTAATACCTAAGTTCCATATCATAGCGGATCAATGACAATAGATTTGAAATTTCTAATATATTTTTAATCCATTTTTTGGCCCAACATATATATTCACTTATCCATGTTTGACAAATATATGTCTACTTAAAACATAATACAACTCTATATAGAAACACCTTCAAAAATATTTATCCAAAGACACAAGCCAGAGATTTTAGAAATAAAGACACATTTCTCTGAGTCTACAATATTCAGGTTACATCCATTCCTCTTTCAGGTTTATTATTATTATTATTATTATTATTATTATTATATTATTATTATTATTATTATTACATATTTGACTGGATTCATGAAAAAAACCTTACTAGTAAACTCTTAATTAAATTTAATCACTCAAAAACAGGAAAACCACAAGAAAAATTATTATTTACAAAAGGAGAATAAAGAAAGAGACTTAGAAAAAAAAATGAATGTTGGTAATAGGACTAGAACCAGTTCTACATACTAGAACATAAAAATTTTAAGGCATAGGGTAGGATCAGCAAATTTTTAAGTGCATCCATTTATCCAATAACTGACTCAAATAAGAGTGAATTCCTTGCTCTGCAAATCTGCTGCTCCAAGTTCTGCCTGGTGACAGGACTCTCTTATCTGAAGTTTTCTTCAGAAGTATATCTTGGGAGGAGCAGGACCTTTTGAGCTACTGACATTCTTTGTGTATTTTCTGTACATCAAGTGCAGTAAATCCTTGATTTGGAAAGGCAAAAAAAAATTCCACAGCTTTGATGATAAAACTTAGAATTTTCTTTATAATTTTAGTAGGTGCTTGATTTCATTTTAGGGGATTCTCTTGCCTCGTAAGCCTGTGCCAGAAATGTTATGAACATTGGATCTTCTTACCAGTATAATCAGTAAGTACGATTAGAACCAAGAACAGAGCTAAGAGACACCTAACTTTCATTGCTTGGCAGCAACCATTTCATTTTCCTGCCTTTTTTTTTTTAAGATTTTATTTATTTATTTCCTAGAGAGAGAGAGATCCCAAGTAGGTAGAGAGGCAGGCAGAGAGAGAGGAGGAAGCAGGCTCCCTGCTGAGCAGAGAGCCCCGATGTGGGCCTCCATCCCTGGACTCTGGGATTATCACCCTAGCCAAAGGCAGAGGCTTTAACCCACTGAGCCACCCAGGTGCCTCATTTTCCTGCTTTTAATAGATGTTGCCTCATTGAACTGACCGAAAAAAAAAATGTATTTCTAGGATGCTTGTATTCCCTAAAATATCTTAGAATTTTGCTTAAATCTAATGTTGCATTATAAATTCTAAACTCAGACTCACAAGGATAGGATACATTATGTTTTGGGGGAAAATTCATGGTGCACTATTATTTGGGTCTATGCAAGGCCTCTTTTCAGTGAGGTTTTTTTTTTTTTTTTCTTTTTTTCCTTGTCATATCCTTTTTTAAAGTTATTAACTAAAGTTCCTAGGTTGATTCCCCCTGGTTTTACCTAATGTTCTATTTCGGTTGCAGGGTACCGTATCATTTGTAACAGTTTCTCCAAATTTCCTTGTTTTTGATGACCCTGACAGTTTTGAGTACTGGTAAGGTATATTATAGGATGCTATATGTTAGAATTTGTCTGATGTTTTGCTCATGATTATCCTGGGGTCTTGAGTTTCTGGGGAGAAGATCACAAAGGTTAAGTATCACTTTCATCTCATCATATCCAGGGAACATACTATCAACATGATTTATAACTGTTGGTACTGACCTTGATCACTTGTCTGAAGTCCTATGTCAGGTTTCTCCGTGGTGAAATTATTCTCTTCCCTCCCACTCCTGACTACTCTAGGGAAGGAAGTTACTACATGCAGCCTACACTTAAGGAGTGTGGAGTTATGCTCCCCTTCCTTTAGTGTGGAGTACCTACATAATTTATTTGGAATTATTCTTCACTGTTAGATCTGACTTGTGTGCCTCATTTATTCAACTATTTATTTGTATCAATGTGGACTCATTAATATTTTTTTTGGTTATCACCTGCTTTATTTTGTTGCTTGAACTGTTTTAGCTTTCCTATTGGGAGCCCTTTCGTTTGGCTCTTATTCCCATTTGATGCACCCCCATCAATGAGAGAGAGGTGCTCATTTGTTTTTATAAACACTTTTTAACTTTCTGGCACACTGAGATGCTCCAGGTTCATTCTGTGTATTTTCTAGCCCTGATTTAGATTTAGCTATTTATGCCAAAGAGCTCTCATTCCATTTATTGGAGAATGGTGTTAGCAACCAAAATCTGGGCACTTGGTGTGCTTGTTGCTAATAGTATGTAATTAATTTTAGGCTTTTCAGCTGGCGGGGCAAAGAATTATGTTTGCATACTAACCTGTGCATACACACATACCTATAAATATATAGTTATAAATTCATAGATATGAATGAAGCCTACAAATCTAAAGGTAAAATTACTTCACATTGGTACTGTTGTCTAATTGATAAAATTTCTTTCCCACAGGGTATAAGTTAAGAATTCTGATACTATTATGTAATACTGGAATTGAATAATTAAGTAAATGGCTAATAAATTACAGAAATTAGATTTCTTATACATTAACATGGGGATTTATCCATATGATAACATATTTGTGTTGGAGAAATCAGTAAGAAGTCATTTTAAGGATAATGTGGATATTGATGGTTGCATCCAATAGTATTTCTTTCTTTTTTATTGCTTTTTATTTTCTTCTTTTCTTCTGACTTAGTTAACCCATATTTTTATTTTTCCTTATTTTAGTATAACATACATACATACATATATACATGTTTTAAACTACTACTTTAATTCTGATCCAGAAATTTGGCATTGAGCTGTAAGTAATTATTTTCCTAACGTATTCTTCCTCATCCTGTCTTTATTTTTTAAGTTTCTAAATACATGATATTTTGTGTTGCTTTTGATTTTTATTGTTTTTTAACTTTTATTGTTTATTTTTTAAATATTTGTTTATGGAACAATTTTAGAATTACAACTAAATTGAGAAGAGAGTTTAGAGATTTCTCATAAACCCTTCACCCCACATATGCATTGCCACCCCCATTATCAACATTACTTGCCCAAATGCTGCATCTTATCCAAAAATAAACCTATATCAATACATCACAATCACCCAAAGCACATAGTTTACCTTGGAGTTCAGTCTAAGGTTTTACATGCTAAGACTTTGGACAAATGTACAACGACCTATATCCATAGTTATAGAGTATTTTTACTACTCTGAACACTTTTTGTGCTCTGCCTATTCTTCTTTTCCTTTTCTCTTTACCCTTGGTTTTGACTCATCTTTTTAGTGTCTCCATAGTTTCACCTTTTTCAGAATATCACACAATTGGAATTACATGGTATTTAGACTTCTCAGATTGGCTTCTTTCACTTAGTAGTATGCATTTAAGATTTCTCCATATCTTTTCATGGCTTAAGAGTTCATTTTGTTTCATTACTGAATAATAATCCAATGTCTGAATTAACCACAGTTTAATAATCCATTCATCAGGGCGCCTGGGTGGCTCAGAGGGTTAAGCCTCTGCCTCCGGCTCAGGTCATGCTCTCAGGGTCCTGGGATTGAATCCCACATCAGGCTCTCTGCTCAACAGGGAGCCTGCTTCCCCTCTTTCTCTGCCTGCCTCTCTGCCTACTTGTGATCTCTCTTTCTGTCAAATAAATAAATAAAATCTTTAAAAAAAATAATAATCCATTCATTTACTGAAGGACATCTAGGTTGATTCCAGAATTTGAAGATTACAAATAAAGCTGCTATTAAACAGCAGGTTTGGCACCTGGGTGAATCAGTGGGTTAAAGCCTCTGCTTTCGGCTCAGGTCATGATCTCAGGGTCCTGGGATCAAGGCTCCCCGCGTCGGGCTCTCTGCTCAGCAGGGAGCCTGTTTCCTCTGCTCTTTCTGCCTGCCTCTCTGTCTACTTGTGATCTCTCTCTCTGTCAAATAAATAAATAAAATCTTTTTTAAAAAATAAAAATAAACAACAGGTTTTATGTGAACATAAACTTTTAATTCCTTTGAGTAAATATCAAAAAATGCAATTGTTGGAGTGCATGGTGAGAGTATGTTTAGTTTTGTTTAAAACAAAACAAAACAAAAAACAAAACAAAGCAAAACAAAACAAAACTGTCTTTTAAAGTGTTTGTACCATTTTGAATTCCCACCAGTGACAAAGGAGTGTTCCTGTTACTCCACATTCATGCCAACATTTGAGATTATCAGTGTTCTGAATTTTGGCCATTCCAATGGTTGTTTAATGGTATCTCACTGTTTTTTTTTTTTTTAATTTTTTACACTACAATTTTTTCAAATTTATTTGAAATTAAATTTAACTATTTATTCTATGTTTTTTATTTACATGTAATGTATTATTGTTTCAAGGGACAGGTCTGTGAATCATCAGTTTTACACAATTCACAGCACTCACCATAGCACATACCCTCCCCAATGTCTATCACCCAGCCACCCTATCCTTCCCCCTAATTGGTGTTTTCCTGGTGACATATGATATGGAGCATCTTTTAATATGTCTATCATCTGAATCTACATTGCTTACTATATTTTTCAGGAAGGACATAGTTATAGGGGAATGGCTCATCCATGCTACCTAGCTGACCTTGAATATATTCATAAAAACAAGGGCTTAAACTGCAGCTTATTTGATCTTATTTTTTTAATTTAAATTTTATTTTTTTACAGCGTTCTGAGATTCATTCTTTATGCACCACATCCAGTGCTCCATGCAATACGTGCCCTCCTTAAATACCCACCACCAGGCTCATCCATCCTCTCACCCTCCTCCCTTCCAAAACCCTCAGTTTGTTTTGCAGAGTCCACAGTCTCTTATAGTTTGTCTCCCATTCCAATTAACTTTTCCTTTCCTTCCCTTAATGTTCTCCATGTTATTCCTTATGCTCCACAAGTAAGTGAAACCATATGATATCTGACTTTCTCTGCTTGGCTTATTTCACTCAGCATAATCTCCTCCAGTCCCGTCCATGTTGCTACAAAAGTTAGGTATGGGGGCACCTGGGTGGCTCAGTTGGTTAAGCGACTGCCTTCAGCTCAGATCATGATCCCCGAGTCCTGGGATCAAGTCCTGCATTGGGTTCCCTGTGCAGTGGGAAGCCTTCTTCTCCCTCTCTCACTCTCCCTGCTTGTGTTCCTTCTCTATCTGTGTTTCTCTCTGTCAAATAAATAAACAAAAAATCTTAAAAAAAAAAGTTGGATATTCATCCTTTCTGATGGAGGTGTAATATTCCATTGTATATATGGACCACATCTTCTTTATCCATTCATCTGTTGAAGGGCATCTTGGCACTTTCCACAGCTTGGTGATTTTGGCCATTGCTGCTATGAACATTGGGGTACATATGGCCTTTCTTTTCACTATATCTGTATCTTTGGGATAAATATCCAGTAGTGCAATTTTGACAGACACCTGTTGATCTTCTGGGGATATGAGAATGTGGGAGATCTTTAAGGATATTCTATGAGGTCATTGCTCACTCATATCTTTATCTCCTCTGGAAGGCTCTTATAAGACAGTTTTTCATCACCTCTGGGGGCAGATGAGTTTTGGGGCTTTCTACCAATTCTCCTCAATATAAAGGTGCATAATATAAAACCACTTAGCTATAGTCTAGACTTGGCTCCTCAGCACATGGATATCCTACAACTTCCAGTGTGATCATTCCATTTCTTTTGTTTCAGTGTTGTCCTTTTCAGTGTGTTGGACAAGGGCCCAGGGAACCTTTTTTTCTTCTTCTTCTTTTTTGCTGTCCTGTCAACTTTCTAAATCTGAGAGGGCCTCATTATATCTTTATTAGTGAAATGATCAGGCTTTACCTTGTATTGTGTTTGTGAACCTCCATAATTCTTTCAAATTAGATATTTCATATAAATCTATTTTGGTCAGTATTTGTGTGTGCCACAAAAGAATAAACAACTAGATATATAAGCCTTTGGATATTAAATTTTAATCGGAAATCATGTTGAAAGGAATCAATATTTTTGCAATATTGAAAGTTCCAATCAATAAACATTATATATCTCTCCATTTATATAGGAGGTTTTTTAATTTTTTTCAATAATATTTATAGTTTTTGAGGTAGAAGTCTTATATGCATTGATTGAATTCATGTTTTTATGTTATTTAAAAAATTTTCATTTCCCATCTGTTTATTACTGGTATTTAAAAATGCAATTAAGTTTTGTATATTTACTTGTACCCATCTACCTTGCTTCATCTAACTATCTTGCTAAAGAATCTGTATTTTCAGGGGACCTGAGTGGCTCAGAGGGTTAAGTCACTGCCTTTTGGCTCAGGTCATGATCTTAGGGTCCTGGGATCGAGTTCCGCATTGGGGTCTCTGCTCAGTGGGGAACCTGCTTCCTCCTCTTTCTCTGCCTGCCTCTCTGCGTATTTGCCATCTCTCTCTGTCAAATAAATAAATAAAATCTTTAAAAAAAAAAGAATATGTATTTTCTACATACACAATCATGCCATTTATAAAACTGATAGCTTAATTTCTTGCTTTAAAAGTGAATGTCTTTTTGTTATTGATTTCTTATATTGCTAAAATTTGGTGCTGTTTCCTGCAAGTACTGATAGCATGAATCCAAGTTTTGTTTTTGATCTCTAGAGAAACCTGTCAATAATTTACCATTCATTATTATATATGTTATAGCTTTTTAAAGGACTTTCTTTATCAGATTAAAATAATTCCTTTCTATGTCTTATTTTCTTTTTTTCTTTTTTTTTTTTTTAATTTCTTCTTATATATATTTTTTAAAGATTTTATTTATTTGACAGAGAGAAACACAGCCAGAGAGGGAACACAAGCAGTGGGAGTGAGAGAGGGAGAAGCAGGCTTCCCGCCGAGCAGGGGAGCCCGATGTGGGACTCGATCCCGGGTCTCCCGGATCATGACCTGAGCCGAAGGCAGTCGCCTAACCAACTGAGCCACCCAGGCGCCCCTCTATGTCTTATTTTCTAAGAAAATTTTCTAAATTCAGGATGCCTTGGTGGCTCAGTCGTTAATTGTCTGCCTTCAGCTCAGGCCATGATCCCAGAGTCCCAGGTTCAAGCCCTGCATTGGGCTCTCTGCTCTGCAGGAAGCCTGCTTTTCTCTCTCTCACTCTCCCTGCTTCTGTTCTGGGCTGTGTTTCTCTCTGTCAAATAAATAAATAAAATCTCAAAGAAAAGAAATAAAATTTTCTAAATTCAATTGCATTTCAAAAACATTGGATACTTGCGAATAAGAAATTACTGTATGTGTGATAAATGTATTAATGTACATTACACAAAATGCCTTACATTTTTTAAAGATTTATTTATTTATTTATTTAAGAGAGAAGGAGAATGCTAGTGGGGGGAGAGGTAAGGGAGAAAGAGAGAAAGAATCTCAAGGAGACTCCCCACTGAGTAGGGACCCCAATGTGGGGCTCTATCTCACAACCCAGAGATCATGACCTGAGCCAAAATCAAGAGTTGGTCACTTAACTGACTGAGCCACCCAGGCACCCTGAAATTCCTTACATTTTAGTGACACATTCTAAAACATACAGAGATGGAATTATGTGATACTAAGGATTTGCTTCAAAATAATTTGGGAGAAGCAAGTGGATGGGTTGTGGTTGAGGCAAGTTTTTTTTTTTTTTTAAGATTTTATTTATTTATATGACAGAGAAAAACACAGCTAGAAAGGGAACACAAGCAGGGGGAGTGAGAGGGAGAAGCAGGCCTCCCGCCGAGCAGGGAACCCGATGCTTGGATGCGGGGCTCAAACCCGGGACTGTAGGATCATGACCTGAGCAGAAGGCAGACATTTAATGACTGAGCCATCCAGGTGCCCGAGGCAAGTTTGTCCATAGGTTCGTGTTAGTTAGGTTCATTTTACTGTTTTATTTTTAGAGACATTGAAAATCCTCTATAATAAAGAAGGAAAAAATGAAAAAAATATTTTGAAATAAAATTTCTAATGCATAGTTACTTAAAATAAATGTATTAGGTTTAATTTAGTGTGCCTCAACTCCCCCATTCAATAGCAGTTGATATTTTTTAACCTTATATAAAATTCCCTGCATTCTGTTATTTCTCATGGCAAACCAACAAAACCAGAAATAGAAAATGAAGCTATTTGTTAGCCCTAAATTAACCTTAGTCCTTCTTATATAGAAATTAAACATACCACTGACCATTACCTCATAATATAAGTAAAGTATGAAAGCTTAAACCTGTAACAATGCAAGAAACCAATTAAAGTGGACTTGTGTGTGTGTGTGTGTGTGTATATATATTCAAAGAGAGAGAGAGAGAGAGAGGCAGAATGAGTGTAAATTCATGATACTGCAAATCATTGTTAAGCTTAATATGTTAAACTTTCAAAGCGTAATTTTCTTCATTTATAAAAGGTTAAAAGACCTTCATTCAATTATAAAGATTAAATGAGGCACTGTGCCCGAAGTTTTAACATCATTTTTGGCACATAATATGTGCCCAATAAAATTGCTCTTTAATTTACTACCAAGAGGATTCTAAACTTGGCTTCAAGTCAAAACATCAGGAAAAAGAGTTTCTCCTTTGTTGATTTTGAAGAAATTCTAGTAACCTGTAGCTTTTTCCGGAAATGGCATAGTAAAATTTCAATGTAGGTAGGATGATTTGCTATACTAAAGTGTCTCTCTTCAGAACAGGTATAGGAAATGCATACTCAGTTGTGTTTCATAATCTTAGGCAATCCTGGAATGAGTCTCAGCTTAAACTATAAAGGCTTTGGGAGGACCCAGAGAATTGTACTCAGATATTTAGACCTCTTTTTCCCTCTGGTGCCACTGTACCAAGCTTAAAACCCACCTGAGGGGTTGAGGAGGAGACAAGATCTTCAAGACACACTATCCTTTCTGCTGTTGTCCCTAGTCACCAAACAAACTTCAGAAGTGGTATAGATGCATATTTAAAAAAAATAAAAATATCCCCTTCCATCTCATATAAATATATTTGGAGATATATTCATGTTTGCTGTAAGTAGTCCTATTATCTAGATGCTTGGGGTGTCACGGATTCTCTAAACTATACCTCAAGGTAGAATTTGAATCACTCAGGCACACATAGGCTTGGGAATATGGTAAAATGTTTGAAAAGAATCCCATTTTAGAGATGTCAGTCTAGAGGTCATCTTGTCCAAAAACGTGCAATTATAAGTGAGGAGGCTGGTGCAGAGAGGGTAAGTGCTTTGTGCAAAGTCACACAAGTTAATGACCGATCATGGAATCATTAGCAAAGAAAAGGTGCCACTACTTTAAAGTCAGGCGTGGAAGAACTTAAAGCTGTATTTGACCTTTGAAATTGTCCTGTCACTCCTTCTCACTTTGTGGGTAAAATCACTAAGGTCCACAGAAGTTACAACAGACGTAGGGTGTGGAACGGCACTCCTGCCCACCAGTTTACTCTCTTCTCCATGCTCTGTTGCTACTGCTCTTTCAGGCATGTCTGTGCTACAGTACTTTTATCTGGGAAATTTAATTTTTTGGCATAATACACAATATAACTGTAATCGTATTCACAGTTGTTTTATTAGGATTATTGGCTTAGTGAATTAAATACTTTACACAATATTTCAACTAAGGCTTAGTGAATTAAGTATTTTACACAATATTTCAACTGAGGAACTACTTCTGTCCTATTTATTTGATTGTCAAGTGTATTCTTGTTTCTGGTCAACCTCTTTTTATTTCTGTTCTTCACCTTACTCTTGCTTTTAAAAATTCCTCTTTATGTGGTTACCATGGAAATTGTTCTCCTCCCCTTCAATTTTTCCAGTCATTTGAAGCTATTTATTTTATGAGATATACATGGATCATCTTTAATTCTTCAGGGAGATATCCACCGTAAGTGTTAATACTGAATTTATACTTTCCTGTTTCCATTTAGTGCATTTTCTGCACACTAGAAGCTTACCACACCCATAGACTGTTGATTTTAGCTCTGTTATGCATTATATACTATGTCCATTAGATGTCACTATACACCATCTATTAAAGAAAGCAAGAGGAAATGCACTTTACTCAACAAATAGATTTTTTGACAAAACTATATTGCTTTATGGCTCATCAGATTATGACTCTCTGTGTTTCGACATATAATAAGGTCTAGGCTGATGTTGGAAAAAATGTATAATGACATTAACCAAACAAATGGCTTACACTGAGATCCTCACTGTCTAAGAAATGTATACACTGTCCTTTATCTTGATGTTGTACTGGACTGCCAAATTAGTAAATGGAGACAAAACAGGAAGTTAAGAACTGTACCTATAGCAAGGATAGTTACTATTTGACTTTAGACTGGTATCTGCCTCTTTTACAAGAAATCTCATTGGATTATTTCAAATTAGACTCTGAAAGCAAAGTAGTGGTCCCATGCTTTTGTGGTGAATTGTCCTATGACTTTCGCTCATATAACAGAGTCAAGAAAATAATTTCTGAATGAAATTGTGAAAGGTAGACTCCAGATCTCATATGAATACTTTAAGATTGAGAAACTGAGTTTCACAGACAATAAATTATCTGGCTAAAGCGACAAAAGATGATATAGGCAGACCTAAGATTTCCAAAAAATTAGTGGTTTTATATTTTGTTTCAAAATGACAAGCTAAGTAGATTCAGCTACCTAAGAAGTTATAGCAGTAAAGGAAGGAAAACATGGACAGCAACCCTCATACAACACTGTGTGGGCAAACAGCATCGTAACGATATCTAACGTTTATTAAGCACTTTATATGACAGTTGTATGGGGATCATTTTGCATAATCCTCACAAGTATATTACATCCTGCCTATTTTTCTATTTAAAGACTGAAGTTACTTGGTGGTAGTTATAAAGCATTGTTGCTATGGTAATGAGAGAAATCTTGAATGGTCAGAGACATAGAATAATAATAATAACACTATAATATGTACTGAAGACCTAATATAGGCCAAGCAAAAATAATAACAGCAATTATTTATCACTTACTATATGGCAGACATTGTGCTAAACTCTTTACACAATCACATATATCTGCCATCCAAAAAACAGCTTTGAAAAAAATATTTTTATTAACTACATAGAGAAACAAGAGAGTCAAGAAGGCAAGAAAATTGTGCAAAGTTACCTACCCACTAAAAGTTGGAGCCGACATTTGAATCCAAAATCTGGCTCTATAACGTCTCACAGATGGCACTAGGCCTAGGAGAAATGTGGCACACGTGTGTGTGTGTGTGTGTGTGTGTGTGAGAGAGAGAGAGACAGAGAGAGAGAGAGAGAGAGAGAGAGAGAAACATATACACAGACATACATATACATGCACATAACTCAATACAAAATTTAATGTGTGAGATGGGTAAATAATTCTAGAACTAGGGAGTTGATTATAGGGGAAAAAAAAGGTCAGAAATTTATTAACTAAACATCTTAGCCCATGATTTCTTTTGTTGGTCCTAGAAATGAAGCATTTCTAAAAATAGTAAGGGAAGGAAAGAAAAGAATAATTCCTTCCTAAAAAAAAGCAAACTTGTTAAAGGCTTTCATTCTTTAGCAAATAAGAGCAGGGGCTCCTGGATACAGGACATTAAACCACCCACTCTTGATTTCAGCTCAAGTCATGATCTCAGGGTCCAGAGATGGAGCCCCAGGTCAGGATCTGCGCTCAGTGGGGAGGTCTGTTTGAGGTTATTTTCTCCCTCTTCCTCTGCCCCTCCCTACTGCATGCTCTCTCTCACTCAAATAAATAAATCTTAAACAAAAAGAAGAAGAAGAAGAAGAAGAAGAAGAAGAAGAAGAAGAAGAAGAAGAAGAAGAAGAAGAATAATAATGAAGGTGGGAGGGATACAGGAAAGGAGGAATAGCTATCTAAAAATCCTAGTGTTTATTCTCATGTGACAAAGTAATGATTCTGGAGCCTTTGACAGAAGTCAAAGTTGAACAAAAGGATGAAGATTAACAAAAAGTGACAAAATGTCTACTTTATACCAGCCACCTCAGTAACCTAGATTAACTACATCATCAATCAGTAAAAGACACAATGGTGAGTGCCATTTAAAACTACTTTTTGGAATATTAGTTCCCTTTCATATCATTGTATTACCTTGAGCAAATTAGTTAATGCTTTTCTTTGGGCCTCAGTTTTCTCATCCGTAAAGTGAGGGTGAGGGACAAGATTATCTCTAGTGTCTCTTCCAAACTTTGAAACAAAGAATTTTAAGTAGTATTGTTGCCATTGTTGTTTAAAGCAAGAAAAGTATGGCAAAGGATTGATTGATTTAGGAAATCATTCTCCTTTTGTTTAAATCCCCAAAGCAACTGGTTCTACCTCCCTTTGAAGTACTGATTTGTGGGATTTGCACATTTTGTGAAGATTTGTCATTATTTGTCCTCTGTCATTAGGAAAATACTACTGCACTGAAACAAAGGGGACAATTAAAGACAGGCCAAAAGCACAGCGAACGTTTAGGATAACCTTGCATTGCAAGGCTCCTGTGCAGCTTCAGAACATACTAAAGAAAAACCACAGAGCTGCTTTGCTGACTTCTGGCTCTGCCCCTTGCTAATTTTAAATCCATCAACTCTTTCCTTTTTCTCCTCTCTAAAATGCTAATAGTATCAATCTTATAGCATAGCTGTGATGATCTGGTGATGTAAGGATTCAGAATAGTGCTAGGTGATCATCCTTACTGTCACCATTATCTTAAATAAAGGTTATCCCTATCCCTGCTATTTTTCGTGTGTCTGGAGAGAAGGTGGCTATTTTTACAAATCATCAGATACTGATTACAATTATCTCATTTCAACCTAATCTGTTTGGTTTTTCTTTTCTTTCCTTCTCTCTCTCTCTCTCTTTCTCTCTTTCTTTCTTTTTCTTTCTTTCTTTCTTTCTTTCTTTCTTTCTTTCTTTCTTTCTTTCTCATAATCTATAGCAGATGACACTTTTTAAGATCTCACAGACACACAATCAAGAAGACACTATAGTTGATTAGTTTAATTGTGCAGTTTTTAAGATAGAACTTTATTTTTACATTATGGTGCTAAAACGTTTTCATTGTAATCTAGTTCAGTTTCTAAACTCCATGCTTATAGTACTATGCCCAAGTAACCCAAATATTTGCCTAGAAACCCATTTCTTCACAGGGCTGGACCTTGTGAAATTCTCTTTTCCCCTTATGTTACTGTGAAGTGATGCCGACTGCAGCTCTAGACTTCCTCCCCCTCAGCTGTCTCTCCCCTTTTCTCTATCAAAGGTCAGCACTATGTTTGAATCAAGGGCACTAGGGTAGCTGGTCTACCTCATCAGGACACATCAGTGGCTGTTTCTGTTTAATTTCTGGAGTTATTCCAAAACAAAAAAATCATCTCTTGACCCACCCAAGTCAATCTCTTTCCCTTTTCTTGATGAAATTTCAGGATTAGAAATCCATTTCTCTGTGTAAATCAATAACCTCTCCAGGCAATCTCTTTCAAAATGAAGATACTCAAGGGAGTGTTCATCATTAAGCTCTTAACACTTCTGTGTGAAGGATTTTCATCAGCTTTTTCCCACTATGAAACAACAGCTTGACCCTGCAAGCCAGGCTTGGGTGGTGTGAGGATGAAGAGAAACCTAGGCTGGAAAAAAGAAAAAAAACTGAGGATTGGCTTCAGAAAGGGAGGGGATGACAGATTTGCATACAGGTCAAACATTTCTACAGCAGCCTCCGTAGGAACACTTTAAGGCGTGTGGAGCATAACTTTTGTAATTGAAGCACACCCAAGGTGCAAAATATAGGAGAAGAAGAGTTCCAGAGTAGTTTGTCTCCACCAGCTGCCCTAATAATTGCCCTGGGGCAAATAAATCCTGGTAGCAAAAGTTGGTGGGGATTGGAGCTTTGGGAAAGATTAGGAGGGCAGAACCGGTAGGTGTGGCATCTATGTGGGTGGCGAGGTGAACAAACAGAAATCCAGGTTCCTGGGGCCAGATGTTACCACCAGTGTAGACAGAAGATACCCACGAAAGGAAAGCTTTAACCACATACGTATAGACATAGTTTTTAGAAACCAATAGCAAAACAGGCGCAACACAAAGAACATAAGATAATCAGAATGCTGACAGCCCACACATTAGAAGGGGACTCTTAAGGAATGAACAATGACTGTCTGTTTCTGCCTCAACAACTATTCCTTTCCTGTATGCTACAAAATTTGCCTTGTTCTCCAATTTTCACAGAAACAAGGTAGGAACTCTGACTTTACAGTTTCGATGAGACAACCGATCTAATTATTTTCTGTTTGTTTCTACTCCAAGGAACCAGAAGTATTTGTCAGGCACAAGCCACCAGGCAACCGGGCGCTCCACCTTCCCTTTGATCTGCACCAACCATGCAAATCAGCATTCTCTCAATTTCCCAGTGCCTGAAGTCGAGCCAAGCCAACAGGAGGCGTGAGGACTGTCCCTCTGCCCTCTTGCCCATTGTGTTCTTGATTGTTCTTGAAAACTTTCAGAGAAGGCTTTATTAGCTATAGATACATGCCCCTGTTCTCTCAGGACAGAGACATATAATTGGGCCGAATTCAAAAGCATCAAGGTGATTTTGATTTTTGTCTGGTGAAAACTGTCTCAAAGCAATACATTAATTGCTTCACATTTGTTCTAAATTAAAATCCGTTAAGCCCCTCATTAGTACATTATAATTCAAAATAAGCAAGTTAAAATTTTCCCTCCAAGATGAACTGTTAGCTGATGACATCTGTGTGCAAACTTTGCAGGATCTCAGCCAAGGGCTCATCCCTGGGCTGTGGGGGTTGCTTCCAGACCTACAATCCATTTCTGATCACTCTTAGGGAGGCTTTTCAGAAAAGAATAACCTCACTATTTAAGATTCCAGCCCAACCTGGGAGTCCAGCTTTTCCTCTCTCTCTCGTGTGCAGACGAGCAGCTTGTATTATGGGCACAATCTCGCTCCATTTCCCTTGCAACATCTAAGAGGCAGAGCCTGTGGACAAACAAAATACCATGTTGAAGCAGGGAGAGTTACACCGGAAACAATCCATCTTGTCAGAAAATAGCAGAACTGGAGAGAGGTTATGTCATTATATCCTAGAGTTTCTTTTTAAATACCATTTGAACTTACATAATATAACAGTTCTAAGCTGCATTCAAACATATATTCCCTAATTCTGATTCTGAGAGTATAAAAACATTCAAAATTAAAGTTAATTTCATTTTTCTTCTAGGTTGGGCAACATCTGAGCAAAAGGATCATTGACTGAAGATTTTCTTAGACCAACTCGTTCTCTTTAGGTCTCTTTTTAAAAGAGTTTAGGTAATAAATGCAATTTCACATGCTCATTAAGCCAAACTTGAATGGCTCAAAAATAAGAAAAACATTTTTTCACTTTTTTCCTCTGGAAATTCATACAAAGACTCATTCAAAGGCAAAGAAAACGGATAGTATGTGTATATGTCTCCAGATATTTGGCAATGACGCGCATGCTATTTTCTCAGCTCTCTGAAGTTGTCAGGGCAGGAGAGGTACAATCCCATTTTCTCCCCTCTAGCTCTCGGAATACAACTGAGGTTCAACAAGAGGACGTGACTGGCACAAAGGATGTAAGGCTTGTAATTGGCATGGTGGACTTGAATGCAGGTGTATGTCTCCCAAGTTTCTGGCAAGCATGCAGATGCTGTTTTATTTATACAACATGGACATCGCTCTGAAGAAAGGTGGCCCACACTGAGATGCTCCCTATAGCTAAGCTGCTATCCTGCAGCTGTTACAACAGTGTCACTGTTTTATCTCCTAGCCAGAAGACCAAAATTATCTACTTTATTCCACATGATGGAGAAGAGAGCATACCCAGGAATTACGGTATTCCTGACTAGTGACACAGGGCTTGCCATGACCTTTCAGTGAACTTGAGACCCTGCAGCAGGCTGGGGAGCCCCAGAGTGGTTAGGTGACCACGTTGCCATCTGCAGTTCTGGACTGGTCATCTGGCCAGTGCTGACCTTTCGGAACATGATCCAGTGAAATCCAAACCCTGGGAGCGGCTGGCAGGCAAAATCTGCTCTTCAATGTCAGTTTCACTGCTGAGTTGTTTAATTGTCCACTACAACTTGTAAAGGGCCCATTAGGCTCAGGTCATGAACCTTCCATTTAGCATTAATGGATAATCAAATCCTATTTGATTAGAAATGCTTTTGTCTTAATTGAATTTCTTTCATAATTATAAATACCTAGTACTTTACCAAAATAAACTTTAATATAATGAAGCTCCTTCCTAAAACTGACTTCAAGAGACTAACACCTATTGTTGAAGCTGCTCCATATAGAGAATATAATTTTATTAAAATTATATCCCCAAACTACCTAATAATGACACATATTTCAATGGTGTTCTAGTATACTAATAGAGTATTAATAATTTATTCTCTGGCAACTTTTTAAAAGGCAAAGCTTACCTTATTTTTCTTGCATGAACTTGATCTCCTTCCATCTCAGATAACCTACAAGTTTACCAGACCTTACCCAGTGATCATTCATTCATTCAGTTAGTTGCCGAAAATTTATTGAACATCCACCAAGTGCTATACTGTGCTATCTACCAGGACAACAAAGATGAATAAGACCATGTTCATGAGGAACTTGCAGCTTAGCTGGGATAAAAGACCTATTAAGATATAATTATTAAACATTCTGATAAAGAAACTAGGTTTTATGTTCGTGTGTGTGTGTTTTGCATATGGGGGTACAGAGTGTATGTGGTTGATACCTTCAAGAGTAAAAAGGTAAAGAAAGCTTAGGACATGTTCACTTTGAGCTGCTAATGAAAACCAGAAAGGAAATGGCTAGAAGGCAAATAAATCTCAGGAATAAGGTAAAGCTAGTGTTAGACACATTGGAAAGAACTTCATGTAAGTAATAATGGAGCCATGGAAGTCTATGCTAGAAGGAAAGGAAGCAGTGCAAGGCAAGACTATTAAGGAAAAGTTTCATTAAGGTATAGAAGAAATTGGAAATAGAGAAATTAAATGAAAACCCTAAAAGTACATTGTTATTACCGCTAAGAAAGGGAAGAGTTTGAATGTATGAAATACAGTGAAGTTATCATGATACTTGAATAGCTAACAACACTAAACGTTAAGCACAAATGATACAAGATGGAAAACTCACTGGTCTTGAATCAATATTGAATATGCTGAGTTTAAAGTCCTGTCTAATACTAATTTCTTTTGGATCCAGAGGCAGTAATTTATTCAGCTCAGACCTCACTGAACCCAAACCTAAGATAAAGTTAGGATGTGGAAGTCCTAACTACCTCCCTTTCTGTGAGGTACCTAGGTATGGAAAAACTGGAGTTTCTTTAAGAGAAACTATTCTGGGAGCACTTGGGTGGCTCAGTCATTATGTGTCTGCCTTCTGCTCTGGTGGTCCTGATCCCTGAATCCTGCATCGGGCTCCCTGCTGGGCGAGAGGACTGCTTCTCCCCTCCCACTGCCCCTGCTTCTGTTCCCTCTCTAGCTGTGTTTCTCTCTGTTAAATAAATAAACAAAATCTTTAAACAAAGAGAAAAAAAAAGAAAAGTTACTCTTAAATTTACTCTGTAAATCTAACATGTATCATTGTTCCAAGTGACTTATACCTATTTATAAAACTAAGACCATTGAAAGGGAAAAACCTTCATCTAAATAGGCAGTGATTGCTTAATTACATGACAGTCATAAGTTATACATATCTGCACATAACATGTTCCTTAAAAAGGTGTACCACATAACTCTAAGGTAATTCTCCAAAGAGGCTATTAGTCTGTTGTGTCACAGGATATTATGTTATTAATAATACACAGATGAAAGAAAATTGTCCAGTTAATGTGGTTAGCTAGAGACACAAATTAAGAGTCAAAGATTCGTTGGTTCAGTTTTGAGCTCCACCACTCACTCTGAGCTTTCAGAAGTCATATATTCTTCAAAATCATATTGATCCCTCACAAATGTACAGGATTTTAAAACCAGATAATTTTGAAGTTCTTTGAGATCTTTTAAAGCAGCGGCAATTTTTTTTCTTCAATTAGCAAAATATCTTACAAGTTTTCAAAAGTGTATGCCAGGTGTGTTCTGTCATGCACGCACATTGCTGAGAAGGGCTTGGAAATATTTTACATTTAGATAGAGGCATTTTTAAAAGATAAATTTAATAAATGAGCCATGAACATGATCTTAGTCGCAAAAAAGACTAGGATCTGAAGTAGATATGCAAGCAACAGTTCTAACAAAAGGTGGTAAAGAAATACGTAACAAGTAGATTTTAAAATAAATGTGGATACTGGATAAAAAATTCTTGTAAAATATTTAACTCTTATTTTAATTTTGAGACAAATAATGGTGTCAGATAATGTCTGCGTTTTCAAAGTTAATCAGGAAATACAGTATAGGGAAATCGAATGACTGGCAAATTCCCTATGAAGGCTGCCAATTAGAGTCTCGTATGGGTGGGCTAAGGCTCCAGGAGTTTTCATTTTACTTCTATTTCTCTGTTGGAGTTCCTTTCAAGCTGTCAAAGCTTGGGAAGAACCTGGGCTTTGGTTTTTTTTTTTTTTTTTTAATACCTTTCATTTTCCTACATGTAGTCAAGTTTTGAAAATTTAAACATGATAAAACTCCATGGGACATGACATGATTCAGTTAACATTTTGACTGTGTAATGATCCACAACTTAATGCCAATAAGAGATTAAGATAGGAAAGATGGTTATTACTAGAAATAAAATGATCATTTGAGGTGTAGATAGGCAAAAATGTCATCTTTCCCTGAAGTTGCACTAGGGTTTCTTAAAATTGCTTCAAAGAAATGGAAGATAATTCACACCATGATATATATTAATGGATGTTACCAACAGCAATTATATATATACATATTTTAAATATATATATAATTTATATGTATATAAATTTTAAAATTATATATTATATTTAACATATGACAGTTATATATATAACTTCACATAAAAATATTACATTAAATTATACATATGTATACATATATCATCAAAGGGGACTTAGGATTTCTTGAGCAACTAGTACCTATCCTGAATTTATGTTGTTCATTCATTTATTTTTCACTATTTTCCTTTGCATTTTATAGCCAGCCATGGCAGGAGTTTTAGTTTTCACAATTGGATAATATTTTAGTTTCAAAACTACTGCTCCTGTGGGAAGGGAAATAATGCTCTGATAAGAGACATCATTCAGAGTAGGGCCTGCCCACTTTTCCACTTCCTCTTCTGTCGCCTGTCCTCTTCCCTCTTACTTTTTGCTCCATGGCCCCATTCCTAACCCTCTTTTCTCTTGAACCAATGGTAATGTATGTGTTAGTAGAGTGTTAAAATCTATCGAGGGAGATTGGTTTAAAAAAAAGGCAAGGAATATGAACACTCATCTACAAGATTATCATCAGAGCAAAGTTAGTACTGTTGATATTAGCAAGAAATTAGATATGACCTGTATCCATCTAGGGGAGATGGGCAAACAATGGTACACTCACAGGGTGGAATATGACTTAATTATATGGGAGGTTTTTTTTTTTTAAGATGGTATTTATTTATTTGACAGAGAGAAATACAGCCAGAGAGGGAACACAAGCAGGGGGAGTGAGAGAGGGAGAAGCAGGCTTCCGGCCGAGCAGGGAACCTGACCTGGGGCTCGATTCCGGGTCTCCGGGATCATGACCTGAGCCGAAGACAGTCGCTTAACCAACTGTGCCACCCAGGCGCCCCCTATAGGAGTTTTTTATAAAACTGAAGGTAAAATATAGACCAGTGTTTACAACATGCTATCCTTTGTATACTAAAGGGCTTAAACTACTAAACTACATTAATATTTTCTTGCATTTGCATAAATAAACTATAAAAATAAATAAATGAATGAAAATGATCACTTATGGGAGTATATGATGATGAGATAGTAGTAGTGAGATTCTTAATACATTTTTAAAAATTTCTGAACCATGTGAATGCATTACCTCTTAATAAAAATGCAGAAAAGCACTTAACAAATGTTTGTTGAATGAATAAATGATTGAATGAATTAGAAGACTTGAACTTAGCTATGCTGACAATTGAAAAATAGCTTATTTAATTTCCCCAGCAACTGCCACTGTACTCTGAATCTTTACTTCCCCAAAACTCAGTGGACCAAGTTCTCATCGAAATACACAATTCATTTGGAATCCTATTTTGTGCTGAGGTATCTCATTCCTATACTTTATTTGTATTTTTAAAATAACGTTTGAGCTACTCTAGAGTAGAAATGACATTTAAGCTACTCTAGAGTAGAAATGATACTTTGTGTTTATTTTTATTCTTTCTCCATCATCTCATATAAGGCCCTGATCATAGCTAATATTCAATAAATCATCAACCTCTATAAATTCTATTAATGTGTCATATAAGTGATGCTTATTATAGGACATAAAATTTAGATATCTTTTATCTTCATTCAAATTAATCAAGTCATATCATTTTACAATGATATGAGTCCTGATGATATGTCACATATTCAGAAATAGTGGCTTTTGGATGCATTCCAGGTTACAATAAATCCCGAAGTCCCTTTGGATGACCAATTCGAATATGTGGAGATAATTGATAGTGCTTTGGTGTGCCTCAGCCCTCATACTGTTGCTAGGGATCTTCTCTTAGAGTAATATGCTTTTATTTTCCATCCTTTCTCTTCAAGGAATTTGAAGGATTTCCCTGTCACCTGGAAACCTGATTCAACTACTAATCCTGACCAAAAACAATTAAGTGAAAAACTAACAAAAAAGGTTGACTAAATACTTTTAAAAAATATTTTATTTATTTATTTGAGAGAGGGAGAAAGAGAGAGAGAGCATGAGAGGCGAGAAGGTCAGAGGGAGAAGCAGACTCCCAGTGGAGCTGAGAACCCGATGTGGGACTTGATCCTGGGACTCCAGGATCGTGACTTGATCTGAAGGCAACTGCTAAACCAACTGAGCGACCCAGGCAATCCTGACTAAATACTTTTGGCTAATTATTAGAACCTTCTTCTAGCATAAGGTATAGTGTTTATTTTATGAAAAGTTTCTGGGTTTCTATTTAAAGTCTTTTGCTTTGCCACTTGCCCTAGAGGCTTTCTTTCATATTGTCTTAAGATCTAGGCTCACAAGAACACCTCATCCTAAGCTTCTTTTTAATTTTCTTATTTGGAAAATTTTCATTTATTTGCAAAATTCTGACTCTTGCTTAAGAATGAAGACAGCTGTTCACAGTATTTGCTTTTTTTCAGGGTAATGTTAAACAAGTAATAGGCACTCAATAAGGGATAAATAATAAGATTTCAACCTTGAACTTTATATGTTGAGGCTCATTGTATATGATATACTAAGTCACTAATGAAAACTTATTATTGGAAATATTATGTCCACTTATTTAGCCTAGAAGAGCATTATGTGTGAGGATAACTAATCCCTATAATAATATTTGTTAAATCATGGACTTGGAAAGATATTTGGGCATGACACTTGAGAACAGTGTGCTGGCAATACTTTAGAGAGTGTGGTTCCAAAACCTTTATGGACGAGACAAGGGTTCAATAATTTTAGAGAATTTGAAAGGCTAAGACAACAGAAAAATGGACTAGCCATTCTATACAGGGTTTTCTATAGGTTCGTCTGACTAGTTAAACACATTAGCCTGAAAAATGCAGTGGAGCTGAAAAAGAGAGAAGTGCGATGCAGAGGGCACAGTGAGAATTGGATCAAGAATCGAGAACATAAACTTGAAGCCACAAATGTGTTTCATTTGGCTCACAATAAATTAGTTCCAACTCCTACATATTTGAGATTTCACATAAGAATCCTATTTTCATCTTCTTTTTACAAAGCACGGGGCAACCCTGGGAAGCTTGCCTCCTGGCAACCACTAGAGCTAATGAAAGTCTATTTACTTTACATGGGACATGCTCTCTTGAGCTCTCCTTAATTTCCACATGGCTGTTTTTTCCCATTTAAGTTACTTATGTGAGCCCCGAGACTCTTCAGTTTATAAGCGCTGATTTAAAGGAGTTTATCTTTTATCAACAAGATGGTACCAGTTTCCCTTTCTGTCTGAATCTAGGTGCTTTCTGGGTTGTGATAGTAAGTAATCCAGGATAACCACCATTATCATCAGGAGAGCTTGTTAAATATATGGCTTCTAATCATCTCCTGTTGGTAGGTTTAGTGGGGCGCATGAGAGACATATATTAAACAAGTGTCCAGATGATTCTAATGGATTTATTCTCTAACAGACTTTGGAAATTACTGAATGGGGATAGAGTAGCAGGTACATTTTAGTCAATTCTTGAGTGTGAGAAACTGAGCCTAAGCTGTTTCTAATTTATTCACAAATGTGACTGTAATAGCTTTGGCTCCTTGCCAGTGGTCCTGGGAATCTTGAGATATCCCACTGGGTACTCTGATAATGGATGTTACATGAATACTGAGTATAAATTTGAAGAAGCCTTATTATCATTTTTTAAAATACCTATCCTCTATGCACCAAAAGCCAAATATCAGAGGAGAGCTATGTCATTGTAATTAACCATCACTGTCTATTAAGTCCCTATCATTAAAAATTTTCAAGATGGGGGCGCCTGGGTGGCTCAGTTGGTTAAGCGACTGCCTTCGGCTCAGGTCATGATCCCAGAGACCTGGGATCGAGTCCCACATCAGGCTCCCTGCTTGGCAGGAAGCCTGCTTCCTCCTCTCTCAATCCCCCTGCTTGTGTTCCCTCTCTGGCTGTGTTTTTCTCTGTCAAGTAAATAAAATCTTAAAAAAAATTTTTTTTTCAAGATGGAGGATATCTAGTCTAAATCTTTCCAATGAGAAAATTGAGACCTAAGGAATGAAAGGACTGATTCAAGGTTACAAAATTCAGCGGTAGTAGAGTTGGTCTGGAACTCCAATCTTCTATTTAAAAAAATATATATCTTTGTTCCAACAACTAGGTACAAAGGATGGATTTTGACATATATGTTGTAGGAGACCAGGGATGTTTAGGGAATATTGCACTCAGAGTTACAGTGATACATATTACAGATGCTATTAATTTGTTTTTCTACCTTGTATCCCTTGTAGTCATAAGAACTTGGGTCTGCAATTTAGCCTACTTTTACTAACTACCCATCTGTGCCCAAGACTTGTGCAAATTAGAGAATAAAACATATAGCATAATATTAATTCTCTCAGTAACACCTAAAGCAAATATTTTGAAAAACGAAGACTAATTTACAGGGGCAAAAGCAACTATCTTACTAAAATAGAATTATGTGCAGAAATTAAAATGAGTAGGTTAATGTAATGTTTCCTATGAGCCACCAGATGTCACTGTTATAGGCATTATGCATCACCTTATGTTAAGATTATTAGAGGTTTACGGTCAAACAATGTTAACAATTTCATGCTCATGATGATTGTGTATACTTTGTGAAACATTTTTGTATTTATATAACATATTCTATTTTTAAAATAAATCTTGATATAAAGAAAAAAAATGAAATCAAGAAATAAGAAAGATTGATTTCAGCCTAGAAATATATACCTGGATAAAATCATTTGAGAAAGATGAAATTCTTGAAAGTCCAGTCTATCCCCCAGGTATGACAGTTTAAAAAAATGTCTTTGTTCAGAACTGGAACCCTAATGCAATAAGTTATTTTACAATTAATTCAATTCCACTTAAAAACCAGTAAATATAATTTACAGAAGCTTACGTAGGGGCTAAAAGGAATAAATATAAGTAAGACATAAAAATTGTCAAGGAACTCAGAATCCATTTGAGATAAAAGCTAAACAAAGGTAAAACTGTAAAAACATGGAAATGAAATGGAAGGAGAGTGTGTCATTTAAGTTGAATAATGAAAAAGTAGAGTTTTTTTAGAAGGATGAAGGAAGGAAGAAATGATGTAAAAAAAGACATAGTTGTGCAGGTACCTAGTGCATTCAGGCAAACAATTACATCATTAAGAATAGGAATTCTGAAAAAAATAAAAAAAAAAAAAATAAATAAAAATAAAAAAAAAAAAAAGAATAGGAATTCTGGTGAAAGGTAGGTCTTGAATCTGGGGAGGTAAGTTGAGTCTAATTGACAAGGGATTTCAATGACAGGCCATCCTTTAATTTTCAAATTATAAAGATCCACCTTAATAATTTTGATAAAAGAAGTCATGTGATCTAATTACTGGTCTGAAGTCACTGACCCCGTGAATATAGATGCAAGGATGGGAGGGGCAAGAAGTTAGTGTTGGGGCGGTGGGGAGGTGGCTATCTCACAATAATGAAATGCCTTGGGTCGGAAATCAAGGGGGTATAATATAAAGAAAAATGGATCCTAATGTGAGCTACAGAGTTTATGGAACTATTGTGCAAATTTTGGGTCTTTTAAAAAGTTTCACCACCAGACTTTTTGGGAAAGCCTTTTTAGGAAGTCTGATAAATTCTGTCAGTGATGGGATTGTGTTGTTGTTGTTGTTGTTGTTGTTATTGTTGTTGTTGTTGTTTCCGATTAAAAAAAAAGGTGACAGGTATTAAAGTGTCTAAATTCTCCAAAGAGTCATGTGATTACTACTACTACTATTATTATTTATAAAGTTTTAGAACATCCAAAACCATCCTGTAGAGATAGTATTAGAATGCTGTAATTCTTACAAACTAATGACTTCAAATGCTTCTACAAATCCATTAGAATAAGCATTTGAATGTAAACAAAAACGCCGATTGACAAGAAGTCTTAAGACAAAATACTGAAATACCTTCTTCCTCAAAATCCATCTCCAGCTGCTCTCCCACAATGGCTAAAATACCCACTTCCAAACCCATTAAAGATTTGGTCTCCTTAATTAAGGTATTACATTTCTAGGACTGCATTCATCCGTGCAACAAACATTGATTGCCTACCATGTGTCAGGACTTTGTGGGTTCCTGGGGATACAAAGACTAATGAAATGAGATCCCTGTGTCCAAAGACTTTATAGCTTTAGGAGATAAGCATGTAAACAGTTTTCATACAATGCGAAGTCTATTCCTCTTGCTTTGGGAAAGAATACACTAACTGGAGGAAAGAGGGGATTGGAAAATGATGCCCAAGAAAAGTGATGCTTGAGGTTATCTTGAAAAATGCAAAAATCTTCAAGACTAGAAAGAGTCAAATGAGCTGACACCTAATGGAATAAAGGGACTAGAGCAAGCTATTAAAGCAGCCTTCTAATTTATTGCTAAAATCAACAAAGTAGATTGACTATCCATCCCATTTTCCCTGAAACAGTCCCAGTTTTGACTTAATGCCCCCATTTTGTCTTTAAAAGTGCTAGTTTAAACAACACTTTTATTTATATGACAGAACATGTAAATAAATCTGTAGTAAATATAGCTGTGAGCCAATTGTCACCAAGACTAATACCACAGGTAGATTCAAGGGGCAAGATACAGTTACGATGGCAGAATTGGCAAGGAATCGGTGGCTGGGAAAAAGCCAAGAGAAATGGAGTGAGGACCAAGATACTTAAAGGTACTGCTCACCTGAGAGGAAGTGTTGACTTATTTCTCTAATGGGGTGTGGAAGGGTGGAGGCGGGGGGGGGGGGAACATATAATGCAGTGTTTAGGGAATACTGGGAAAACATGAAAGGCTTTATATATCTTATTAAGAATGATAAAATAAGGGGGCGCCTGGGTGGCTCAGTTGGTTAAGTGACTGCCTTCGGCTCAGATCATGATCCTGGAACCCAGGATCGAGCCCCACATCCGGCTCCCTGCTCAGCGGGAAGCCTGTGTCTCCCTCTCTCACTCTCCCTGCGTGTGTTCCCTCTCTGGCTGTGTTTCTCTCTGTCAAATAAATAAATAAAATCTTTAAAAAAAAAAGAATGATAAAATAAGAGCTAATACTTATTATCTACAGTACTCTAGGTATTATGCTAACTATTTCATAGGAAATAACCCTATTAATCTTTACAAGAATTACGTGAGGCATATGATAGTCATTAAGCATGTTCACTGACTGTTTCAGGCTCTCCAAATTCTGGACACTTAGGGAGATTTTCTTCTATGACCTCCTGGGATTGAGTAGGGTCCTATGACCAAAAACACGTAGGCAGAAGTATAATTGTTACCTGTGGCCTGAGTAATCCCCTGTGTGAGATTCCAGGGCTCTCCTTTCCTTCTATCTCAACAACCAGAAATATATATGGCAGTTGCTCCATGAACCAAGATTCTACAGTGAGGATGAAAGCAACATGGAGGAGAGAACCCAGCCAGTCCTGAAAGACAGATGTGTAACATGAGCAAGAAATAGCTTCTGTGGTTTTAATTTCTTGATGTTTGGGGGTGGCTTGTTATAGCAGTATAATATAGTTTATCTGGATCAGCACAATAAATATATTATTATTTTATTTATTATATTATTTTTTATTATGTTCAGTCAGTCAACATATAGTACATTATAAATTTTGTTTCATATTTCAGATGAAGAAACTGATACTTAAAGGGTTAAGTAACTTACCTAAGTTTACAAAGTTGGTGAATAGATGAGCCAGGGTTAACATCCAGGAAGTCTGAACAGATGTAAGCATACCCCGCTGCTGTGCAATATTGAACCTGAGATATCTAAACCTTAATTCTATTTATCCTAAATGATTCATAATTCAGATTCCCATCCTTTCTGCTTTTGTTTCCATCCTTATATTAGGTCATGATAACCCCTTCACCCAGGACAGACACAAAAAAACTCCCAGAGCAAGGGGGAAAAAAGGTTTAGGATATTTGTGTGTCTCTTTTCATGAAGAAGTGAAGTTCAGAACTGTAATGAACAGACAAAATGTGATTGGTGCACAGTGTGAGTGCTGGGAACCATTACAAACAAGGAAGTAGTAATACACCTAAAAACAGGGATGGCTCCTAAAACAGAAGGTAAACAAAGGAAACAAAGAATTAGATAATAAAGTCATTTGTGTCAAAATACATGCACGTAACACAATGCACAGTTCCCAAGAACACAATATAATTAATAAAAAACAATGATACATTCACATGGTTGCCCATTCAGGGAGTGATGAGTGTGGTTAAGGAACAAACAGGGGTGAAAAGGAATTTTAAAAAGTAATGCAATGAGCAACCAACCAAATCGCTGAGACAGGGGACTCGCATACACCAAGAATGATAATGTTTTATGAACTAGTAATATGAGTAGCTCAACTTTGCGTAAACCTCAAGTTTAATAACAGAGGCAAAGAGGAAACTTCACAAGAGCTTCAGTACTAGCCTTTCCCCACAGGAGTTTCACTTTCAAACAATCATCATTCTGGAGTAATTTCAAAGGAGCTTACTATTTGAAATATGCAAATTTTTTTTAAAGAGCGAGAATCACGGATGCCCAGAAAGAGGAGTGAAAATTGTGGCACATACCAATTACCCATCCAGCTACTCAAACTGGCTCAGTCCCTAGTTGTCTACTGACAGATCAGAAACCCTCCAAAAAAGAATAAAAATCCCCACAGAAACTCTTAATTATCCCATGCACAGATACATCCATTCCTTCTGCCTTAGTGCATCATTTATGCCCATAATTTGTCTTTCTTTAGATGTTAATTATTTGTAGGTTATGTAGAGCTTTGTAGGAGTCTGGCAGACTTAAACACCAGGGAATTTAAGTGACAGTCAGATGCATCTCAATGGCATCGGGGAGTTTTTGCTCCAAGGTGATATGAAATTATGACAGGAGCTATGTCTCAAGCTGTTTGTGTGGCTGGACCTAGAGATTTGGGAGGCTGGTACCTGCTTTTATTTATTTATATGGAGGGTTACGGAATACAAATGGCAACGCTGACTGTGAGTTCGAGAGAAGAGAGGATAAGAGCTTAGGCTTAACCTACAGGGGACCTGAGGAATAAAGAGCCCCAGAGTCCAGTGTGGAGAAGAGAGAAGAAAGGGGAGGAAGAAAAAAGACCAAGCGAGATCAGGCCTAATGAACCTTTTCCTGAAGTCAATGAAAACGGGAAAGTGGAGCCTCAGAGAGCAAGACCGTGCCCAAACAAAGCAGGGATAAAGTGGATCAGCCACAGTGTCACCAAGTTTGTCAAGAGTTCAAAAACCGGCAAATCAAGATCAGCAAGTGAGAAAAACACCCGTGCGGAGCCACATGCTACTGTTACTCGGGAGGTGAAGACACGACAGGAGATAAACAGCCCACAACACGCACAGACACTGCTTTTGGACGCTCAGAGAAATGGGAATGTAGATTTTATCATGCTTGCTGGTGATACTTGGACTTTATGTGCAAGGAAATGTGGCTCTATGCTTTTTATTACTATGACTGAAAATGATATAAAGGCTTTGTTCTTACCAGGAAGGAGTTAACAATAAAACTAGAGGCTCATTGATACCTTTCTGTCCTAGAAAGTGCTGAGGAATCAAGTTACAGAAAACGCTGGGCTTGAACATTAGTAGAAGTAGAAGCTGAGGGAAACGTGGGCAATGAAAGTGAAAAATCTCAGAATTTGCTGTAAGAAGTAAATGAACCTATTCACCAGGAGCCAGCTAAAACAACCTCTCTTCCTGGGCAATTTTGATCATTGGGAATTACCAGCATATCATAAGCAATTTTAATGAGAGGAAACATATCTTCTTGTCATATTTGATTTGTAAACAAACGTTGTTTTGTTTTTTTATGAATATAGCATTATAATGAATACATTATCTTCAAGTCACATTTGTATGGTAAAACAAAACAACAACAACAAAACAACCATAAAACATTGATATTTGACTCTCCATCCAGACTCAACTCTACAAAGCATGACTCATTGTGGAAATAAAATGCTTTTCTTTTTTTATGAGCTCCCTTTCCTAAATCATTTCTCTAAGTTTTTCTATCTGACTAAATATTGAGCTGGCCAAGAATGACACATTTTCTTGTACGAACTTGATTTAAAATGTTCCCTCTTGGAAACTTCTTAGTATCAAAGAAACACGTTCCAAATAGACACAGTGTTGCATCCTATATCCCACCTGTGAGTCTATGGGACACAAGACAAAAGTAGAGGCTAGAAAGCACTGAGAAATGTATGGAAATGTTGAATTGCTATATTGCACACCTGAAACTAATAGAATACTGTATGTTAACCATATTGGAATTAAAATAAAAAACTTAATACACATCCCCAAAAACGTAGAAGCTAAAAGAGACCTCACAGATGGCCAGATCTGAGCTAGACATCTCTTGCAGTCAAGAGACTTACTAGCTATCTCAAGTCATCATATTCCTGGAGGAGGATGAGCCTTACTTGCTTCACAGGTACATGCTTGAGTATAGCATTGTAGGACACCTAGCACAGTACTTTGAAAGAACCTAATTCTGATCCTGCAGTCGCTATTCTCCTTTAGCAAGTTCACTGAAGGAATTCATCCCATCCCTTGAGAATTGTAAAATCATTAATTTTTTTATTGTTTTGTGATTTTTAAAATTTTATTTATTTATTTGAGAGAGAGACAAAGACAGCATGCGCATGGGTGGTGTGGAGGGACAAGGGAGAGGGAGAAGCAGATTCCCCACTGAGCAGGGAGCCTGGAGCAGGTTCTCAGGACCCATGATCATGACCTGAGCTGAAGGCAGATAGACTCTTAACCAACTGAGCCACCCAGATGCCCCTATAAAATGATTTCTAACAGTGGCCATTTTTAGATTTAATATTCTATGATTTTTGTCCTCTATTCTGTTTCTTTGCATGGCTATGATAATTCTGTAAGTGTATTTTAAACTTTTTTTTTCTTTTTAAATTAACATATAACCTATTATTTGCTTCAGGACTACAGGTCTGTGAATAATCGGTCTTACCAAAATCACAGCACTCAATGTCCATCACCCAACCACCCTGTCCCTCCCCTCCCTCAAGCAACCCTCAACTTGTTTCCTGAGATTAAGAGTCTATTATGGTTTGTCTCCCTTCCCGGTCCCAACTTCTTTTATTTTTTCCCTCCTTAACCCCCACAACCCCCACCCTGCCTCTCAAATTCCTTATATCAGAGAGAGCATATGATACTTGTCTTTCTCTGATTGACTTACTTCGCTCAGCCTAATAACCTCCAGTTCCATCCACGTCATTACAAATGGCAGCATTTCATTCTTTTTGATGACTGCATAGTATTCCATTGTATATATGTACCACACCTTCTTTATCCATTTATCTGTTGATGGGCATCTAGGTTCTTTCCATAGTTTGGCTATTGTGGCCATTGCTGCTATAAACATTTTGATGCAAGAGGATCACTAACATTACATCTAGAAAAATAAGTCATCTAGTTATTGTTTCCTTCAGAACACTACACTTTTATCTTTAGGGTAAATACCCAGTAGTACGATTGCTGGGTCATAGAGTAGCTCTATTTTCAACTTTTTGAAGAATCTCTGTACTGTTTTCCAGAGTGGCTGTACCAGCTTGCATTCCCACCAACAGTGTAGGAGGGTTCCCCTTTCCCCAGATCCTTGCCAACATCTGTCGTTTCCCGACTTGTTAATTTTAGCCATTCTGGCTGGTGTGAGGGGGTATATCACTATGGTTTTGATTTGTGTTATCAAAACACTTTTAAAACATCATGTTCAAGGAAATCACATGTCCCCTGTGACTCTGTGTATTAGAGAATGGAAGTTTGTGATCGCATTAGTGCCCTGGACATACCTTTTGAATTAAATACTTGTAGATTGATACTTAGAAGAAAGCACCTTTAAGCTGTGCTCCAATCCTTCTCCTCACCCATGAAAACATTTTCCTGATACAAGAGGCACCAATACCAAGAGGCACCCATGCGAGACTTTAAGGGGATGGAGAAGGGAGGAGAGGGGAAATTCTCCATTATAGGCAGAGAGACTCAGGAAAATGGCTGGTTGAATTTTCAGTGAGTGCTCTTCAGTCTACATGAAAATCCTTCAGTATATGGGGACCAGGAGCACTGGTGGTGTCTGGGGAAGCCTCTGCTTCTATCACAGGGGTCTTTCCACTTTGTAGGCTAAAAGATTCCCAGTATCTTAGGGAAACGATCTTTTTGTAGCTGCTATTGTTTAAATATCTAAAAACCATCTGACATAATTGAATTAGAAAATAGATAGGATTGATAAATCAATTTTGAGATTCTGCTAATAAAGATTATAATGATAATAGGTAACATTAATTTGATAACTTCTTTGTGCAAAGTCCAGACACCTTGTATGTATTATTTCTGATTATCATCTAATTATCATTAAAATCCAATAAGACAGATATTTTGCCCCATTTTATAGAAACTAAACCTGTAGCTATGAGAAGTCTAAACATTTTCCCAAGTTCATAGAGCTTAGAGAAACTAAACCTGGATTAAATCTGCTTTTTGTGACTCAAGAGTCCATGGTTTTTCCACAATTCCACAAAATTACAACTGTATTTCTCAAATAATACCTTTGTGGCAGAATCTTAGTAATCTAGTTAATATGACAGATCTTACTTCCATATCTTTTACTTGTAAAGATTAGTTGTCCTCAAAATAATATCAAGTGCTTTTCATTTATTTCTTTACTTGCACAACTAATACTGACTACCACAACATGCTGCTATAGCCATAGTGAAGATATCAAATATAAAGTGAACAGAGCCTAGAGAATTGTAATAAAAACTAAACATATTACATTAGGTATAAAGAAGAGATAGCTGCATGGAATTTCATAAAAAATGAGCAAACAAAAAAAAAGCAAAATAGGAATTTAGAGGGAGAATACTTCAGTACAGAAACAGTATAGAAGTGAAAATCAGTGTTCTGAAGATGGGTAAACTACTAAAATGGATTTACTAAAATAAACCAAAATATTCACTTTTAATTAAATACTAAAATCTATGCTTTGATACAAGGGCACTTCGAGAAGAAAATGTTGAGAAACAAAGACACCTCCCATAACAGTAGGTAAATTAGAACCATGATGAAAACAATAACTAGATGACTTATTTTTCTAGATGTAATGTTAGTGACCCTCTTTCATCAAAAATAATTTTATACTCATTGTTAATTATTTTCCATGAAAGCTGATGAAAGAGAACAACTAAAAACTGTATTTTTTCGAGTATTATTATATTTGTGTCGATTGAAATGCAACCCCTCTCTTTTTTTGGAGTATTCTACTGCTATGTAGAAAACGGTCTCTAATTTCTTTACATCAGACGCAAATATCAAATTTAAATATTGTAGTCAAGAGCCGTTAAATATTTTCTAACAAGAACTAAACGTTCTTGTGTTATGGGATAGATGGGACATTTTTATAACCAACCACTATTCTTGACTATCTGCACTTTGACTTTGAGAATGCCCTTTTGTAAATATTTATTATTTGAATGCTAGCAAATTGAATGATTATTCACAAAAGGGATACATGAGTACTTGAGACTTGGTTTGGAAGCACAAAACATTTCTCTTGTTGCATGCAGTTTTGCATAGATAGACTGTTTATTTCAAAATTCTGAAGATAAAATAGTACCAAAGCCTAGAAATTTATTTTAGAAAGCTGTCAGAACCCAGGCATGTGGGTAGAAAAAGGTATTGCCTGCATTTTAGGTTACAACATTCTGACACCTACAAGCATCTGACTTAGCAGACACTTTTTTTTTTTTTTTAAGTGGTGCTTTAAAGTGCTGGTATGGAACATAAGTAGATAATGCAAATATGTTACCGACCCCTACCAATAGTTGCAATTATGCAAATTTTAAAGCCTTCATCTTTTATAATTAGGTGTAGTGGGCTTATGTAGTTAAATTCTCCACTGGCTAGCTGAAATTCCCTAATCTGTTGAGCAGCTTTTCCCTAAAAATAATGCACTTCAAATAGACAAAAATATGCATTCTGCAAAGGAACGCCAGAATATTTATGATGAAAAGGAAAGACATGACATCTAGAATAATTGTTAGTGACAAATTCCTTGTTTGTCATTTATGAAATGTGTTTTTATGAAGAGCTGAGATTCTTTGACAATAATTAAGCATATTGTTGAATTGGTCTTAAGAGTATGAAATTTTAATTAACATACTCAAACTCTAAAGATGAAAATTTTATTGACTAACGTGCTAGATGGGAAGAAGTTTATCTAAGTAAAATTTACATAGAATCTAAAATTATCCATAATAGGTAATTTATCTTAGTTATTTACCAGTGACACTTAAAGAATGTTATTATTCATTATCAGCACATCACGCAACCTTAGGAAATACAGTTTTCAGTAGAATTGTACATACATTATACAAATTAATGAACACTCAAAACTTATATTTTAGTTTATATATAATTATAAATATTTATATATAAAACACATTAAGCATTTTGTCTCATAATACATCAAGACTCTAGAGGCATGTTGGCATGTCTTAAGTTTTTCATTAGGAAGTTATACTGACTTGAATAAGTATCTGAGGATTCTACTTTTATTTCAGGGATAGGTCTAGTATCTCGATAGACTATACTCTAAATAAATTTCATATGCCATCTTTATTTTCTCATTTAATACCAGCACATATTTAAGGACATAGAGGCTATTTGACAGTAAGAAAAAGAAAGTACAGAAAGCCAATCCAAGCTTATTTTCCCTTAAATGAATCAGTCATTGAGACGAAGGAAGATGGGAAAGTTTCCAGGAAAAAGAAGCATGCAATCCAAAGACATGTAGGCCATGAGACAATTTTGGATAGTAACTTTCAAAATAGGTTTTGTGGTTTATCAACTTAACTTACCTTCCCCAAGCATTTTTCCTACCAGTTCTCCAGGGATTAATGGAGGTTGGTCCAAATTGCCTGGTAATTACAAATAGTAATCAACCATTAGTTGAAATAAAAAAAAGACTTAACTATAATAATAAAAAAAAAACTTGGTAAAGATAGATTTGATCAGTTCCCATTTCAATCATTCCCAGAACAGTGAATTAAAAAACTTTTCCATTATAGTATCAGTAACTTGGTACCCATTTAAAAAATCGTTGGAAAAAACAGATTACCTAATGTAAATTAATTGCAGTGTTATATTAGAATGTGCATACCCTGGTCACATACCTTCTTTGATTACAATTACTCCAAAACAACATGCTTTGTTTAGTTCTATCCTTAGATGCAGTACAGAATCCACCTGTTCCCAATACTCATTTCCATGGCTCCAGTAGGTTGACCACATTTTAATTAAAAAAAAAAAAGGCTCTAATTTGCAAGAGAGTGAGCAGAAAAATTGACAAAGAATAAGAATTATATAAAAATACTTATTTGCTACTTGTTTCAGAACTTCACTAATTTGAAATTAGGGCAAAATCACCCATATTTGCTTCTGTGTTTTGTTTAGCACAAAGAAATTAGTCTGAAAACAAAACTGAAAAACTGGATCACCAACACAAGGTGGCGCTATGGACTTAAGACGGAGAGCATTTTAAGAGTCTCTTACCTCTGAGACTGATTTATTTACTTCCACCCCACCCCTAATTTTGTATCTAATTTTTTCCTTACAAATCTGGTAATGAAATGGGGAATGGGGTTTTTGTAATTTAAAGGAAAATTTGAATCTCACTTTGTGGATATTTTTATATAATTAGCAATCACAAATGAAACCTCTGATATCCTT
Organism: Spilogale gracilis; assembly: GCA_004023965.1. NCBI lineage: Eukaryota > Metazoa > Chordata > Mammalia > Carnivora > Mephitidae > Spilogale > Spilogale gracilis. The sequence continues at coordinate 87,985 of PITA01002613.1, read as the reverse complement.
ACTACACTGACAATTTCTATATATCTATATATTGTCTCCACTTCTCTCCAAGAGGGTCACCATGATTGTATTCTTATTGTAATCTCCTGTGTAAACTCCTTCTCTATACTGACATAGTCATCTTTCTATTCTGATTTGCCTAGATTCTGATTTGTTGCTGTTTTAGTTCATCACATACATAGTTACAAAGATTATTTCACTTAAAGACTATTTTCATGTCATCACTATTTCTATAAAATATTTTATTTCAACCAAGACACTCCAGTGGGAATTCTGACATGTACTAGTTTAAGTATAAATTCTTAATCTGATATTCAACTCCATCTCGTTTTAATTCCAAAACACTGGTATACAATACCTCTCTCTCTCTCTCTCTCTCTCTCTCTCTCTCTCTCTCCCCCCCCCTCCCTCCCTCTCATCTCTCCAGCCAGACAAGTCCTATTTGTTTCACTTAAAAGTATTGTGAGAATTCCAATCATTTGTAAGGGTTTTTTCCCCAGGACCATTGTTCATTGGTGTCAGTCAATTTCTATAAATTCTGTCATAGAGCTCATCTTCTTGAATAAGTATAAACGCACTTTCCTACAGCACATAATCCTATATTTTGCAGCACATTCTTAAACACTGTTCTTATGTGAAGTACTCATAAAATATTTAATAGAGTATTATTTACAAGGCAATGGTCCATAGTTGGTGGGGCCTGCTTTTTTTTTCCTTAAGAATATTATAGCTTCATTATTTTGTGCTTCGCAAACATTTCCAACATAGGGTATGGTATATTTAGTTAGTACTTGACAGAAGTTCAGAGAATAAATGCATGAGCCCAGTTCTTCTAACAACTTAAAATTGTTAATACTGTGACACACACACACACATAAACAAAACATATAGAAACATATATATGGGTAACAAATTTTTAAATTGTGAAATATGTATATACTAACAAAAATAAAGTACACATATTCAATGCAAGCTTAAAGAGTAAGCACATTTAAAAGGAGTGTACAAGAGTCAATATTGTCATTTAACATTGAGGTTCTTAATCATGAGCAGTACTCAACAGAATACAGAATTAAACAAAGAGCTAGTGAAGCAAGCCTCCTGATTTCATTTCTGCTGTTCAAACACTGAAGACAGCAGCTAAAGAAAATAACTCAATTCCTATGTATGAAATACTTAAAATCATACACACTTTTTTTTATATCATAAACTGCATAATTAGCACATATAACCACAAAAAACTTGGATATAGACTTTTAAGATTACAAAGGTAAACGTCAGGTGTCTCTTTTCAGTACTTCTTTTATTTTATTTATTTTTTTAAAAGACTTGCATTATTTGAAAGAGAGAGAATGAAAGAGAGAGGGAGAAAGAGAGAACCAACAAGGGGAGAGGCAGAAGGAGCGGGAGAAGCAGGCTCCGTCTGAGCAGGGAGCCCAACATGGGCCTCAAACCCAGGATCATGACCTGAGCCAAAGGCAGATTCTTAACCCACTGAGCCACCCAGGTGCCCCTTTAGTAGTTCTTAAAAAAAATTTAGTTATAGATATGAGTAAATGTCACACGCTAAAGATGAAATTTCAATTTAGGAACATTTTTCACTCACTGCTTCTTATGCATTTCAGCATCAATTTCTTTGTTATCAATTGAGTTGTATCTTTGTCATTTCTTAGAAAGCTTTATCTTTTAGTTTACATAGTTTATTTGATACAGAAAGCTTTTGAATCAATATATGATGCTATTGTGGAACTTTTATCCCAAGATTAGTCCCTATTTGATTAATAGTAGGAAAGTTTCAGATTTTTGTTGTTGCCCTTGTTATCTTTGTCTGTTTTAGTTATGAGAGTTTTCATAGTATGAAATCTCAGTAATGTAATCATTCACTTTCTTTTTAAAATGATCTATATAATATCTATGTAAAATGGCATCTAAAACATTGGAAGGTTTTAGTCCCAAAGATAATAAGTAAATCTGTGTAGGACCCCTTAAAAAAAGCATAGAGATTATAGGTAACCTCTGTGATCATCCAAAACTAACACTGTTCGTGGTTATTTCTTAATTGCCTTCTCAAAAAAACCAAAAAACAAAAAACAAAAACAAAAACCCAAAAAAACCTATGAAGAATATAATTATAAGGTATGTTCTCTCTAAGAGAAAATTTTGGGGAAAGACTCTTTGTATTTGAACACATACAATTTTACTTCACTAGTGGAAACACAATTTCTCAATTTCATTTGGGGACTACATTAAAAAAAATAGCATGCAAGTTATGTTGGCTAAAATTGGAGTTCAGTTTAATATATATACACTTTGCAACAATCTAAAAATATAAAGATGGGTGGGGCAATAAACGTAGACAAAGAAGTGGCTACATGTTGACTTATCACAAGAGTAATGAAGTATACTGGTTCTGTGCACTTACTCTGGAATCAACCTGCCTATGTTTGAATATCACCTCCACCATTTACTGCTGTGTGTTCTCAGGCAAATTATTCCGTGCTTTGTGTGTCAGTAGTAATATCTATGCCTACCTGATGGGGTTTCTTGGAAAATGATACAAGTTGATAAAGTACATAACTAGTGGCTAGTGTCTGGTTATAATGAAGGCTACAAAAGTGTGTATTAATAACAAAAAGCAGGGTGCCTGTGAGACTTAGTCAGTTGGGCATCTGATTCTTGATTTTGACTTGGGTTAGGATCTCAGGGTCCTGAGATTGAGTCCTGCATGAGGCTAAATGCTCAGAAGGGAGTCTGAGATTCTCTCTATCCCTTTCCTTTTACCCCTACTCAGCAACCCCCCCATCATGCACACACATGCACACTTTCTAAAATAAATAAATCATTAAAAATAAATAAAAGAAAAATGAAAGAAAAAAGCTAATAAATTGTGTGCATGTGACTTTTTCTTTCTTTTAAAATTCTAGATGATAGAAAAGATGTCTCTGAAGACTTTTAGAGAGTGGACCTCTTTGCTGTCACATACACTGTATCTAATCACTTTGGATATTTTAGGTCTTGCCTTCTTTTGATGTCTTCCTTTCTAACATGTTCACTCATTTCCTTCACAAGGCCATTTCTAATGTGACTTGCATTGACTTTGTTCTCTGGGATATTTTATGTTTTCCTGTTTCCACATTAAATTCTAAGTTACAAGTTTTTCACTTTAAATTCTAATGAGCAATATTATTGAAAGAGTGGATCATTTGACCATGTTTTGTACTTTAAAAATTTAGACTTTAATCCAAATGAATAAAATTGAATTAAAGAAGTGTAATTCTGATTCTGTTCAGCTTAAATAATCATTGATGGCTTATTTTTAAATTCTGCTTCAACATAACTTCATTTTAAGGGAATTTTTTCATATGAGAGAAAGTTATTTCATCTTTCTCAAGCTCAAGCTAAATTTCAAGCATTTTCTAAAAGTATAATTTATTGTGACATGAAATTCCTACTGAGAATCCTTCATGTTCTGGTACATTCTAAAAGTCATCAAATTTATTTCCCAAATAGTTAAAATGATAGAACAAGTTTTAGCTGAAGAGAAAAATACTATTTTAGAGCTGCAAAAGTAGCTCGACACATCCTTGTTAAAACAAATTTAGCATATGGACAATGAATAATTTTTCTTCTTTGGATGTAGCAAAAACATGAATTTTTTTATCTGAATTATAATCACTGCTATCCTGTTTAAGCAAATGACAAATCAGGACAATATGTACTTCAGACACTCAGATAAATAAAATCACCTTTGCTTAGTTCCATTATGATCTAACATGCTTTCTAACTAGCTTCTCCAAAGCACTCCATAATACCTATTTCTGCTATTTCCTAGTGGAGCCTTTGTTCAAAACATTATTTGGATTCCACAGATTTAAAAAACAAAACAAAACAAAAAAACCATGGCACTTTTGGCTTATTATCTGCCAACAAGCATGCCTGTCAAACAACCAGGCAAACCAGTGACATTCTCTTCTGACATGCTTACGTTCAAATTGTTTGATATGGTTTATAACAAAGCCACTAAATATTCAATGTTGGATTACATTTGTAAATGGCCTATTAAAGTGACAGGAACATTCAATACATAAAACCAATGAACTAGTAATATTCAATCTTTCAATTATTTCTCAAGCAACCCAAAGTGTTTACTTTGTCTATTATTACTTAGATGCTAAGAACTTTCTTTTTTCCTACCCTTTGTTACACAAGAAGGCTCCTACAGAAAGAGGATTGCCTCTGGATTGTACTATACTTGAAGTCAATCAGCCTTCCCAAGTCACGAGGCCACTGACATGGCCCATGTTGTATGAAGCTGCTGAAAGGAGACTAGAGTGGCAGCAATGAGTCCTGAGTCCACAAGAATGTAATTGGTTGGCTGCCTTCTCTACTTTTGCCTATCTTTCTAGGCCCTGTCCTCAGATATAGCCACAGGGATGCATAGCTCTCCAGCTAACAAGTGTTCTTGTATCTAACTCCGTCATAATTAAACCCTTAATGGCAATCATGAAAATCTCCTTTCACTGGTTAGGTAATTGCAGACACAGAGAATAAAAACTTAACTGTAATTGTAGGCCTTGTTGCCAGCTGAATATTGAAATGTGTTAGTATTGTGATTACTTAATGTCCCAATGTGGCTTGTGGCCAATGCTTAAAACACACTCTAGGAAACTATAACAAAAAGCATAAACAAAGCTTAATTCTCTAATAGCATCTTAATTCTGCTTACATTGAGAGTATATAAGCCTTGTTATTTTGAACTTAAGCCATGACACAGGGTAGATGCCTACAGAAACTAAGTTTGAACTAAAAATGATGTTATAAAGGTCACCCATCCAGAAATAAAATCTTCTGATTATATATCCTGGCTCTTGCCTTTGGCAAGTAACCTTGATCATAGTTCATTTTGTTACCTGTTGAGGAGTCCATCAATCAACTATTTCTACTTAAGAAGACATCCCCAAACCTGGTAACCTAAAACAGCCATCATTTATTCTTCTACATGCATCTGCCATTTGGCTGGGGTTAGGTTCAGCTGGGGCTTGCACTGCCTTGGCTCCAAGAGGCAACATGGGACAAATTCTTTTGGAAATGTCTTTCATCCTCCTTGGGTGGTGCACTTCCTGGGGCATGTTCCTCTCATGGGAAAGACAAGAAGGGTATTGCCAAGCCCAACCAAGCAAGGACATTTCAAGCTTTTGCTTACTTCACATCTGCTAAAATACACTGGTCAAAGTAAGTTGTGTAGTTGAACCCAAAGCCGGGGAGTAAAGGAAGATAATTTGTCTCTAGCTAGAGGAACTACAAATTTACATGGAAAAGAATGTGAATTCATGGGTGTGTAGAGAATTAGAACCAATAACTGCCTAACATAAGTATTCCATTGGTGATTTTCAAATGATATCTAGGTAACCCTAGAGTTTTTCTTAACAAGCTTCCTCTGTAGGCAACGTTACTAGATTCCTATCCAGCCATAAGCCAGCCATAAGTTAGAGGAAGGTAGAGATTCTTTTCTGTTCTGGTGTTATATCAGGGCACCTGAGTGGCTCAGTTGGTTAAGCATCTGACTCTTGATCTCAGCTCAGATCTTGATCTCAGGGTCATGGGTTCAAGCCCTGCACACTGGGCTCCACACTGGGTTTTAAGAATTGTCTGGTCACTGGTTCATGGATTTTATTAAAAGCAAATAGGTCTTACACCTACTATGTTTTTGTCAGTCTTTCAAAAAACATGAGCCCAGGCTGAACAAACATTTTGATTGTTCAGGCTGGAAAACAAATTTTAGGCCCTCTAGCTTGCTGCATTAGAAGTGATCTGCAAAATCTGCACAGCCCTCCCAGGAGGATGCATTCCCCATGGCCTCCTCAGTACAGTTATGGAGAATAATTGATGAAAACAATGGGCAAATCTGTCCCTTCCAGACAGCATCATCAGCACCTAATTAAAGCAATTACTTGGGGCACCTAGGTCGCTCAGCTGGTTAAGTGTCTAACTTCGGCTTAGGTCATGATCTTGGGGTCCTGAGATCTAGCAGGGGATCTGCTTCTTCCTCTCCCTTTGCCCCTCCCCCAGCTTGTGTTCTTTCTCTCTCTCAAATAAATAAATAAAATCTTTAAAAATAAATGAATAAATAAAGCAATACCTTAACTGCCAGGGCAGATGACATTCAATATGTCTGACTGTTGAGTATGAGAAGAGCAGGAAACCTGCCATGTATTTATTTATCATTTATTTCATAGGTCACCAGACAATAAGGAACCACAATTAGACTGATGGAGAGTATTGTCCACCTTTTGGATAGCCTAAGCTTACACTGAATGCAAAGATTGGATTGAGTGTTCTCTCCAGAGAAGAGGGGTGAGTGTGTTCTGTATGTTGAGGAAAAGCGATAATATATCATGACAAAAATGGCTGACTATGGCAGAGATTTCTAGTTTCACCATTAAACAGATTCTCTTCTTCTTAGCATATCACTTGCAGTTACATAGAACCACACCAACTGAGATCAAAGAAAGTAAGAAGTGACATGTCATCCCCAGATTTAGGTGGTTAAGAGTGAATGTGTCTTTTCCTCATTGCTTTGCTCATCCATACCATTAAACACAGAGAAACATGAAGCTCTAAGAGCTCTTGGATTACAGTAGGTAAGGGTCCTGATTCTTTCAATGCCACCATGGAGCAAATCCAGATTGAATAACGACATGAGAGAATGCTATATTTTAATTATATTAAGACAAGAGAGTCTGGTTTCTCTTATTACAGCTGCTTACACATCTTGCTTAAGTATTTATAAGCCATGATTTTTTTTGTATCTTGAGTCAATATATTTATAAATTATGAGTGTGTTTCAAATGTTGGATTTCATTTTAGCCAAGTTGTTTTGTATTAAATCCATTTTGTAGCATATTATCGGTTATGTTTATTTTACATTATTTCATTTCTTCTCATTTGTGACTTCTTTCCCACCAGGTTAATTTCTTTCTGGAATTCTATGTAAGACACCCTAGGAATAGAGAGGAGTTACATTACTAAAAACCAAATGAGCCAATCTAGGATTGTGGTTTTATATGTACAGTGCATGGTGCCATTGCACGTGACATTAGGTAATCTCTCTATAAGGTAGACAAAAAAATTTTTTTTAAAGATTTTATTTATTTGACAGAGAGAAACACAGCTAGAGAGGGACAAGCAGGGGGAGTGAGAGAGGGAGAAGCAGGCTTCCTGCCAAGCAGGGAGCCCGATGTGGGACTCGATCCTAGGTCTCCGGGATCATGACCTGAGCCGAAGGCAGTCGCTTAACCAACTGAGCCACCCAGGCACCCCAAGGTAGACAAAAATTTTAATGCATGATAATTTCCATCTGTTTCTGTGGAATATAACTTTAACTAGGAAAGGGGTGCTAAAATTGGAGGAAGAGTGGTTGTTAAACTAAGAAGGTATTGCAAAGCAGTCGGTGGGCAAAAAATTATTTTTAATAACATCAAATGTTCGCTGCATTCACAATTTGGAACAGAACTCATTGACCATTCTAATGCCTCATCTAGTACAACCTCTTTATCATTCAAATAAAGAAACTAAGCCATATAGCAGTGAGTTAATTTGCCCACATCACAAAGGTAGAAAACTGAGACCCAGACCTGGGAACCAAATCTCCTAAAGCCTAATCCACTATTCTTTCCACTACAATAAACTTCAATCCGTTAGACACAATACTTCATAGAAACTTACACATTTTGGCTTTTGTGAGATATGATGTCTATTAAAATATAATATTATAATATTTGTCTAAAAATAGTGCATAAGTTTAATGAAAATCCAATAAAAGTCCCAATGGGATGATTTCAGAATCTGATCTATTTTTTTAGAAAGATTAAACAGACAAATATTTAGGAAATGATTAAAAAAAGACTAATAATAAGGTATCTGTCATACAAGATTTTAAACTTTACTATAAAATTACACAATTAAAATAGTGTGATGATTTATTAGAATAAATATCAGGTCAATAAAATAGAATAAAATAATCCAGACACAGATTCTACAAAGAAGTTTAATATCAAAAGAAGTAGCAGTACACATTGGATGAAATAAACAGTCTGTGACTATCTCCCACTTCTCATAAGCAAGTCTGGCCAAGACCTAGATGCTCCTTTTCTAGATGATAGACTCATTTGGAGGTAGAGCAAAAAACCTCTACAAAATCTTGTATTCAATGTCTCTTTGTTTAAAAGTGTAGGTTACTCTCTTTGATTCTGTTAAGAGGCTAGAGGAAACTGATTGCACTCTACAGACAAGTTGAGAATTTTCATGAGTTATCACAGACCTCTGTTTCTGTTGTGATAGAGGCTTGGCATAAGAAGGTCAGAATGCCTCTTCCCTCCAAAACACTGTTAAGGAATAAAGGAACAATTAAAACCTGCTTACTAGTCCCTAAGTAGGTGTTCAGAAAATTCTCGCTTTCTTAGGGGTGCCTGGGGGACTCAGTCATTCAAGTGTCTGCCTTCAGCTGGGGTCATGATCTCAGGGTCCTGGGACTGAGCCCCACATCATTGGGCTCCCTGTTCAGAGAGGAGTCTGCTTCTCCCTCTCCTTCTGTTATCTCTCTCACTCTTCTCTCTCAAATAAATAAATAAAATCTTAAAAAGAAAATTCACAAGTATAATAGCCTAGAATGAGGATTCACTCCTAATTTGCATAAGTAAGTCCTAAGGCAAACAAACGGATACACTAAGTTTATAAGGCAATGAAGAAATCATAGTAGAAATATCAATAGCTTTCAGAACATGATCATCAATCTTCTATTTATTAAAATAATATAAAGAGCAAACAATATAAACAAATTACCAATATTTTTATTTAACATGTAAAATAAAGGCTTAATATGAAAAAACTTCATATAAAATCAATAAGAAACAAATACATAGTCCAATAGGTGAGTAATAAAGATGTGAACAGAAATTCATAAATCAATAAACATAAATGTTCTAATATGTTAGAGAATGTACATTTTTTTCAAGATTTATAACATAATATTTGAAATATGTATTGGAAGTTTTTAAAATGTTGAACCACCTGACCCATTAATTTTGTTTTTGGAATCTATCCCAAAGTAAAAATGTTTTAAAGAAAAAAATGATGTACCACCCCCCAAAAAAATGAAAGAAAGAAAAAGAAAAAAAATGTACACACATCACATCTTATCAGTAAAACTGATATTTTAAATTGGTTCAGATAGAAATGAACACAAATTAACCAGTGTAGGGAAATGATAACTTCATTTCAATGAAATATTATGTAATTCTTAAAATGAGAATCAGAGGGGCACCTGGGTGGCTCAATTGGTTAAGCGACTGCCTTCGGCTCAGGTCATGATCCCAGAGACCAGGAATCGAGTCCCACATCGGGCTCCCTACTCGGCAGGAAGCCTGCTTTTTCCTCTCTCACTTCCCCTGCTGTGTTCTCTCTCTAGCTGTGTTTCTCTCTGTCAAATAAATTAAAAAAAAAAATCTCAAAAAAAATGAGAATCAGAAAGAGTTTTTAATAATCTTTATTTAGGTGAATAATATGGAATATATGGAAATATTGATACAATAATAACACAAGAAAAAGCTGGAAAAATTATGTATTAATATCTTAATTCTATAAAAGGATATATGCATAAATATAACAGAGTCGATGTTGCTAAACTCTGTTTATGCTTCTCCAAATTTTCAAAAGATGCATTTATTACTTCAACAATCTGAAAATTTTAATAGTCTTGTGTTCCCCCACACAACTCTATGTAAGTACTATCAGAGTTGAAAGCTATTCTACTAAATAAAGATTGCATGTAACTATATTCTACTGACCATTCTATTTTTAGAGTTATTAAGGAGATATCACAAAATTCACAAGTGATTTTCTACTTTTATGTCCCTAAATACTCTTTCAGATTAAACCAGTAGTTGGTTTCATACTTAAAATCCTTTTCTCTTTCTTTTTTTCTCCCATTAAACTACTTGAACTACTAAAATAGTGTTAATTGTCATCTCTTGTATCTTACTGAAATATAAATTCTAATCTTTTACTTTGTGTGTCAAACTGTGTATCTCAAAATATACAGTTTTTTATTGCCATGTAGCAAGCGGTAGGGGGGAAGGAGGATGGGTGAGCCTGGTGGTGAGTATTAAGGAGGGCACCTATTGCATGGAGTACTTGGTGTGGTGCATAAACAATGAATCTTGGAACACTGAAAAAATAAAATACAAACAAACAAACAAATAAATAAACAAATAATAAAAGAAACCCAGTTTATCCTATCCCTGTTGATCTCTTCAATCTTCATCTCATTGTTTCAGAGATGTTAAGATAACTGTATTTACAGCTATACTTAACTGCTCTTCCAATTTCCTCATGTCAGAAAGTTTATGTGTAAAATCTGTAAATTGCACCAACAACCCAAAAAGGAAATCTACTATAGACAATCAGAGGGTGGAAGATAGGAGACAGTAAGAAATTTTCCAAACTGGTATGTGCAGAACTTTTAAGAGTCAACATACCTTTGGTATGATTTCCAAGACCTCTTGCATGACATGGGGAGCAATAAGAATTCCAAAGCTGAGAATAATTCACAGCTAAATACAACCTCAAGGACAGCTATCCTTTATAAGATGCAATGTGGTTACTACATATAAAAATTGAAGTTTTAAAAACACATACCATAGAAAAAACAATTTGGTGAGGAAGGACCTGTTGTTCTGACACAATGAAAAGGCATTTTCTTTTGCTAGATTAAACAGAAGTTGTATTTGCTCTTAATTGCCAGTGTTTACAGAGGTCTTAATAAGCTAATGCACACCCTAAATCTTTCCCAAACTTAACACATCATCCTCATTCTTAAACTCTCATTTTTAAAAATTGCCTCCATGTGTGTCCCTCAGAAAATAGTTGGGAAATACTTATGGGGGCAGTTCTTTTAGTAATGCTTTTAATGTTAGATTTTTCTTTTTTTGCCAAATTTATAACATTTCTCAACAGCAAATTGCATGCAATCTAGGCTAGACATTATCTACTTCCCCCACCAAAAATGACCCAAAATAAATACAGTGTGAGGTTTTCTGTCCCTTAAGAATCCTATACATGCTGGCTATTGTTTATTGAGAAGATAATTGAGGAAAGGCAGAGGAGCCAAGTGCACGCCTAACGGAAGTCACAGAGATAGAAATAACTTTCATTATACGCCCACAACCGCACAGCCAGCCAAGTGGATGAGCATTTAGAGTTAAAACAGCTCTAGAGAATCAAGTTGTCCCCTCAGCACACGTCACCCACTCTCCCCCGCTTTAGTGTTCCACCTGACACCAACTCAGTCACTCTCTGTCACTGGCAAGCTGACCCTCATTCTTCTCTTCTCTATTGAGACGGTTTCTTAACCCCGACTCCTACATCCCCATAGTTTCTGCTTACTGCTTCCTTTCTGTGTATCTCTCAGCAACTTTACCCCCCTATTGTCTTCAGCCTTTCTTTGAATGTCCCATTCAAACTTTACAAAAGAGATGAAAATCTGATTGGGTCTGTCAGTCCCATCCATTTTAAGGCAGCCCAGTTGGTGGAAGTGCTCTCGCCGGGGAATGTACACTCTGCTGGCCAGACTCCATGTGCGTGCCTTTGTTTTTTGTTTTTTGTTTTTTTAAGATTTATTTATTTATTTATTTATTTATTTATTTATTTATTTATTTATTTGACAGAGAGAGAGATCACAGGTAGGTAGAGAGGCAGGCAGAGAGAGAGGAGGAAGCAGGCTCCCTATTGAGCAGAGAGCCCCATGCGGGCCTCAATCCCAGGGCCCTGAGATCATGACCTGAGCCGAAGGCAGAGGCTTAACCCACTGAGCCACCCAGGAGTCCCATGTGCATGCCTTTGAGTCTAGCACATGCACACTCTGGGGCCAATCATATATGGTAAGAGTGGTGACGTTCCTGCATAAGGAACCCCCTGAGGGAATTTGGGAGCCACAGGCACCTTGGAATCTCCAAGGAAAACCACAAAACTGACAGATGGCTTAGGATGTCCCCTTTTAGTATTATTTATGTCTTCTTTTGCACTGTATTCAGTACATCCTTTAAAATTTTATATTTTTATGTGTATATCCTTATGATGAATTACAAAATGTTACTGCTTAAATTTGTATGAAATATTGAGTGAAGGCCTAAGGGGAAAATAAGCACAGTCAATGGAATCTTCATTGAAACCTTTGTAAAAAATGTAAAACTAATTTGAGACATCTACTGTAAAAGAAATTAAAGGTGTCTCTGAGGAAGATCCAGCTTAGTGAACAAATGTGAGCCATGAAATTGGATGATCAACCAGTTGCTTGAAATAATGCATTGATTAGGTATTTTTATTAATAAGGTAGGAGGCCTCATACCTCTAGTAGTATTTTTGCCTGAATTGAAGATTCAGGACTGACAAGGTCTGGGACCCAGGAAAATAATTTCTTTCTCTAATCCTTACACAAGAATAGGCCAGAGATGTTGAGCCTGGGAAGATACATGACTTTCCAATGCAGGATGTCAATAGGCATATGCACCGAAATGGGTTGGAAACCATCTCAGGCCAAGAAAATGACAAGCAGGGAATGTAAAGAGCCTTGTGCTCTGTCATCAATAGTTTGAATGCTCTAGAGAGGTCAAGACCCATAAGATTAGCCCCTTCTTCTGTCACACAAAAATTGAAAGGCTGGTTTAAACTGTGCTTTTATAATAGCACTATAAAGTAAGGTCATTCTTTCATGTATGCCAATAAGAACATTCCCATCTGCAGCAATGTGGGCTACGGTAAGCCATAAAAGCAAAAGAGCACTTGGTCATATATATTCTCAGAGAACCCAAGTGCCCAGAATCAATGAAAACAGGAAAGTCACTAAGTGAGAGAGAACACACTTTGAAAAAGTGGCCACAGCTTTGGAATCGTGTTAATGGAGTTACTTCTCAGGCTCAGTTGGTACCATTGGTGGTAACATTGCCTCTGACGGGGCTGGTGATCCATAGCGTGACTGACAAAGGGAAGCAAACGGAGTACTTCCTTCCTAATGGCTGTAGGAGATCTCCATGGGCTTGGTGCTCACAGAGCCCATTTCTCTTAAGCCTGGTAATTCCACACAGCCTCTGTCCCGAACGGCCGTGCACTGTATGGACTTAAAAAGGTCAAGAGTCACCAATCTACCATCTTCACCTACATAGATCAAATTGATGTTCATGTTAAATGAAAAACAAATGTTAATGCAACTCTAAGTAATTATCATTCCAAATGCAATTACCTTGCTCTTCTAAATTTGGTAATTTATACATCAACCAATGGAGGAATGTGTTCAGATATTTCTGAAATATGGAATGCTTCTTAATATTAGGCTCTTTTGGAATTATTCTGTGTTTGTAACATATTTGACTAACTTTCAGGACCTAAATTAAGTAGCATGTTTGCAGATGTCAGGACTTCTTACACACTAACTGAGGACAAAATATACAAAATATTCTTTCGAGGGCTGAGAAGGAGTTTTCCACAAATTTATTCAAGACACAAAGCATTTTGGTAAGGTCTTTAACATGAGACAACTTATCTGAAATGGCTTCCACATGAGGAATATCTGAGAAACATGTTAGGGAGGCTCACAAGTTATTCTCATTACACTTGGTCATATGGGAGTCATCTTGGTGTGAAGTTTATAAAGGAAGCAAAAAGGTGTGTTTTCAAATTGTTTTCCAGATGACTCTTTAAAAAGTGAGTTGGCAGCTTTAGCATAATTTGAGCTCAACAGGTATGAAGAGCACAGAACAATTCCAAACAAGCAGCATTGTTCCCTGGAATAACAGTCTTTTAAAAAAGTCAAAGCAGTTCTGAATGAATTGTAAAGAAACAAAAAAGTCTGTCCAGTGATCAGAACACAGGGAGTTGTGGTTCACTGGCTCTGTCTCAAAGGACCCAGGAAACTGGGAGGGGCGACCACCTTCCACACTCCACAGGCCACAAGGAAGCTTGGCGGATGAAGAAAAGTCCCCAGGGCTAGTGACTAGTCAATTACGAATTGTAATTCAACTGTTCCTACAGTTGCCAGAGAAACCAACTTGGGAACTGTGGTACCTTTTGAGACATAACTAAAGAATGGCCATGCCTGGTTAGAATACAGTACTAAGAACGGTGTTTGATCCGTGTGCTGGTCAGTGTAATTCAGGCAATTCCCTACACTTACCAACTGCTTCATTAATAATAATAATAAATAAAAAGGAGGTGGGAACAAAAAATATATGGGTAGATCAACATGCTATGGATTCCCGGTTCACAACTGACTGCATCTAGTGTTTTACTGCAAAACGTACTTCGGAAACCTGAATTTGCCACATTTCAAGGATATGACATCTATTGAGAGCAAAAATGTGAAAACAAAAATAGAATTCCGTATAGCAGGTAAACACCTTGACAAATATGAAGACTTTCAATCATGTCAAACTGTTTTAAAAATGTCCACTTTGCCATCCCTCTCCAGATACTTAACGCTTCCTAACACAAGAATAGAATAAATATAGGAGAGAAATCAATACTCTGCACATCCAAACTGTTCAAGCCTGCCACAGCAATCAAACTTTCTTCTTTTTCTCTGCAAAGAGCTCAGAGGTAGTTTCTCAGTTCAAGGCTGAAACATTCTCACCGCTCCTTCTCTAAATATAAATGTAGATAACAGAAACATTAATTTCCTGAGAATTTAGCTGAAGAACTGTTTATAGTTGTGTTCTCAGCAGTGGTTTCCTCTGGCTAGATTGAATGATTCTCCTATAAATGACCTTGTCAGTAAAGCTCCTAATAATTGGTAACTTTTTAATACTTTGTAATTGGTAGGAAAGGCTTTTCTCATGATTTAGTGAGAAATAACTTAATGTACCCTTTTAAAAAAGGATTATTTTCCTTGAACTCTAATACAAACGTTGTTAAATTTGCAGTCCTGGGGGCTGGAAACTTCCATTTAGCCACAAAACCTGTAGGGCAAGTAGCTTCCGTGGAAGTGACAATGAAGAGACTATAATCTCCAGTCCCAGCCGATGTAGGCAGGAGGGTTTTAACTGATCCAGTTTGGGCAATAATTTGAGGTTTGGAAAAGAAACATACCTGTCCAGAATAAGTGCCATCTATTAACATATTTCCAAGAGACTATCTAATTATTGTCGGGTACCAAGTAATCTTCTGAATAGACTGGGGCCTCCTCCTCCAACCTGCTTCCCGACTCACTGATGTTTTCCACATTCCTTGCCTTTCCTGCACTTTAAACAGATTTCATTAAAATCAAGCTGGGTTCTTTTTCTCTCTTTGATGATCAGTGCTTCCTAACATAGCATTCAGGGCCTTTGTCCTCAGACATCCTTGCAGGACTATTCCCTCCCAGAATGCTCATGAATTCCATGGCTGGCTCCAGAAGGCTGGAGCTTCTGAAGACAATATTCATGGTTGGGTGGCCCGAAACTGTTAGTCTTTTGAAAAGAATTTCCTAATATTTATTGATTTCTAGCGATGTGAATGTGTATGCCAAAAAGGGAAGTAGGAATATCAGTAATTTGATTTTTGGTGGGAAAAAAAAAGCCTGCAAAAATTCAATGTATAAAGACTCAGACTGTCAGTTTTTGTTATCAAAAATTGGGAAATTTTTCTTTATCTGATTTACAACATGTGGGCATTTTTTCCTGAATGTTTGTTATTCTGAAGAAATGGATCCCAAAATCATATTTTAGCAGGCTTATTAATGTAAGGGGAAAACAATATATATCATCAGCTGCATTAAATAGCTCCTTGATTCAGCTTCTGGGGTTATGCATGGCACATGCAATTTAGAGGTCATAAGACATAATACTTATTCTATTCATGAAAAATATACTATATGCCTTCCTATTGCCTTCCTTCAGTTAAAAGTTCAGATGTTTAAATTTTACTTCAAAATATTCTTCACTAAAAATGCTTTTTCCTGTGAGAAAAGACTATGAAAATTTGTTATTTATTTAAACATTTTTAATGGGTCCATTACATTACCCTATATAGTCAGTTTAAAGAACATCAAATACAGTCGAGGAAAACATGTTGAAATGACTTACTCTGTTGTTTACCTGTATATCCATATGGTATTTTCCAACCTCCATTATCAAGATAATAAAATATAGGGGTCATTCCTATTTAATTATATATAATCATACATTTTCTTTGAATAGTATAGTCTTCCTCCTCCCTCCCTATATGTGGTAAAGTCTTGTATGCACAATGCAGGGAGAGTGATGATGATAATAACTATAAACAGAACCTGGATGAGAACATTTGGCTTGAATATTAAATCATAAATATTGAAAGGGTGCACAAATATGAAGATCTAGGACAGTTATCCTGTCCTTAATTTGACAAATACTAAAAAGGAAAAAAAAAGACAAAAATTTTTCCTTTTTCTCCCTATTGTTTTTTCAGGTTTATAGTCTATATTTTAAAATCTCAGGGGCTCCTGGGTGGCTCAGTTGGTTAAGCGACTGCCTTCTGTTCAGGTCATGATCCCGGAGATCCGGGATCGAGCCCCGCATCGGGCTCCCTGCTCCGTGGGAAGCCTGCTTCTCCCTCTCTCACTCCCCCTGCTTGTGTTCCCTCTCTCGCTGTGTTTCTCTCTGTCAAATAAATAAATAAAAATCTTAAAAAAAAATCTCAAAATCTAATTTTCTTATAATAAGAACTGAAGATACATTCTGGAAAACAGTGGGAAGTATGGCTGGCATAGCAAATGGAACCTAATATTTTGGGTTAAGAGGTTCATGTACTATCGCATTAGCCATTATGAGATACTGAGCAAAAAAGCTGCTTTCTCATGTTTTCACTTTAGAAGTATTATTCTTGAGTCAATATGGAAGGCTGATTAGAATGAGAAGCAACGGGGAATAAAAGTTCTCCTATAGAGAAGATAAAAGTGTAGATCATAAATTCTAGACTATAACAACTATAGACTAAATTAATCTAAGTAGGAGAGGATGAAGGCCTGAAATACAGAGTAAGGCATGGAAAGAGTTAAAACCTTTAGAGATACTTGAGAAGAGTCACCAGATTTGATGATCCAACAGATACGTGGTGGGAGTGAAAGGATGACCAAGGATAATACCAGGTTTTGACTTGAGTGGTTGGGTGGAGGACCATGTCATGAAATAAGATGGGGGAACCAGAAAGAGGTGCAGAGGAAGGAAGTCAACATCACTATTACGGAGGTTCAGTCATGAGATACTCATGGAATATCCAGATGAACACCAGTCAAACACACTGAGTGAAACCTTCCTTCCTCATTTGAAAACGTATACATTATTAGGAAGTGCTTCATTGATATAGCTTGTCATGAGAGCTCAATATCCTTCCAGCTTAGTACAGGCACAGAGTGAGAACTCAACAAATATGCATTGGATTGGGAAAATAAGTGAATGCATAAAGGAATGAATATTCTCACTTTGATATCTCCCTTACTGACCATGATTATTTCAAATCTGTCTCTCCCAATAGCCATGAATTTCTAGAGAAGACACCCTGATCACTCCAAACTTTAGCAAGTGACCAGTGGATAGAAAACATTTGTTGACAGTATAAATTAATTAGTGAATTACTGAAAGAGTTAACAGTCACATTGCCTCAGGGTTTACTATTTTGTACAGGGAGTGGACAAAACAATTTAGGAAAGTCATTATCTCTTTCCAATCAGGGGTGTACTTTATTAGTTTGGTAAGGCTGGCATAACAAAGAATTACAAGAATGGATGACTTCAACAACAGAAATTATCATCTCGGAATTAGGGAAACTAGAAGTCTGAAAGTAAGGTATTGGTAAGGATTGTTTTCTTCTGAGACCTCTCTTTGCTTATAGATGGCTGTTTTCTCCCTGGCTATTCACATGGTCTTGCCTTTGTATGTGTCTGGGTCCAAATAGCCTCTGTTTATGAGGACATGAGTCATATTGGATTAAGGCCCATCCTAATGACTCATTTTAATTTAACTACCTTTTAAAGACCCTATCTCCAAATACAGTCACATGCTGAGGTAGTGGGGTTAAAAATTTAATATAAAAATTTGGGAAAATACAATTCATCACCTAATGGGTACCATTTGGAATTCCTGGAATCTCTATGACTTCTCCAGCAATTTAAAGACACCTTGAGTTTCATATTCCATCACACATTACCAAAAAACCTAACCTTGTTTCCCCTTAATGTTCATATCCTTAAATGTTCCTTCGTATTCTATCAGTGCATCATTCAATGGGAGAACATAAAATAGTTCATTAAGATTACTACATGGATTTCTAAAAACTTTCCTGAGTATAAAGTATCTAGAGATGCAAAATATATATTATGAAGAATGTGTATTTGACTATTTCGAAGAATAATAAATATCATGAGGGTAATTTGCATTTTTCAGAGTTAATAGAGTTATTAGGCTTGTTTTCTATATTTCAATAAGGAAATAACTCATACTCTTAAAACAAATATGGAGTAATTAAAAATATTTCTATAATCAGTGATCTCACTTAGAGATGAATCATAATTGAGGCAGCAAGTGTTTATTCTGAAGAACTCAGGCTATTTTTTGGTGCCACTTTTCTTAACGTTGACCTCAGGGCATACATTTCTAGTTAAGTGCAAGTGTCAGGTGCAGAGTTTTTGTACTGATTATAAGACAAAGGTGAGGCAAGCGAGGAAGAGAAAATCAGCTTCAGTGTATTTAGGGAAGGTAAGAAGCCAAAGGAGGAATATGCCAGACTGGGTGAGCCTACTCCTTTCACTATTCGCATCTTGCACTGTGAACAATATTCTACTTCTCAGCAGAGGAAACCTATGGGACTCAAGAGAGTCGTGAAATTTAATCTTCAATTCTTTAGGTCCCTTTTGTACTTAGGTGCTGACGATTCTTTTTTCTCCCCCCTCAAATTAAGCAGTGTAAGCTCTTGGAACACAGTCTTTTCCCATTAAACAAATTATTCTACTGTAATATGTAAATTCCCTATATCTATGTAATGAAGACCTCAAACTTAATTTTTCATTGGTCTAAGTTTTTTTGCATCTAATTTTATGAATAATATAAGCTTCAGGAGAAGTATTCTCTTATTCTGGTTTATTTAACTTGCTCATTGGGCCAACCTAATTTTTTTTTTCCTATCATGACCATTTTACATAAACTACCCTCCATGTAGCAGCAAGACTGATCTAAAATCAGCAAGGATGTCAGAGAGGAGAATATCCACGTAGAGTAATTTATTCAGGGAGCCAATTTAAATGCCTCATTTAAATTTCATGGATATGGTCTTGCTTGTCCAGCAACTGGCTGTGGAATAGGTGAGGAGGAGCTCATTTTCTGGCCTCTCATTTTCTCTATCTCCTTGACACTGCCTCAAATCTAGCCTCTAGTATTCTATCCAAACAACACAAAAGAAAAATCATTTTTAGAACTTCTTTATGCCAATACATCTCCCTTACAAGTTTACAAGTTAATTGCCATTTGCTAGAGTAAATCTGGTCTCGTATGCCTCAAGTCAACTTGTGTGTGGTTAGAATTGAGGTTCTTATTGCTGTTCCCTGTCTATATTCACTGTCTGCTAGGAATTCAGTCTGCTGAGTATACAGGAGCCTAACCAGCAGATATTAGGTTAGGCACCAAAGCACTGATTAGAGTTTTAAAAAGCACAAATTTGTTTCTGTTTATCCTACACTTTATTTGGCTTTAAAAAATCCAGCTTGATCAAAACAGACGTAAATGTCTTGAGGTTCATTTGCATCCTTCAGTATACAGGCTTTATCATTAATTTTATAGCTTAATAATAACTGATGATATTCTCCTTTTGTCTTTAAATTTTGCATCTTTACACATCTCTTTGAAATGGGCATTTTCAAATTTTTTTAAAGTGGTAAAAAATAAAACATTCTTAATGACTAACTTTTATAAAGTAGAGGACAACCTCGGCTTTGCCCAACGTAGAGCCCTTGTAGTATGCAGAGGAGAGGTAGATAACACTAGTTATCTAGCTGCTGGGAAAATAGACTCATTGGGAAGTACCTCTGACTTCTGAAACTCAATCAAAAATGCAACTTGCTGCTGAATTTGAAAACCTCAGCCAGGTCATCCTCATGTTGTAATAAGGAAGTCTTTATATTCTGATGACCATGGTGTTAAGCCTTGTTTGTACTTGGTCTTCCTTGCAACATTTTCACAGTTCATCTTATTAAATGGTTGGGCCACATTGAACTATACACCCACTTTCCCGAGACCACAGTGTTTGATCATAGATTTATAGATCATTTAACACAAGCAACAGCTATTTTACCAACAGCCTTGCTGTCATTAAACAGCAGCTACTGTCAAAGTTCAGGAACAGGCCCAGCAGGATGATGAAAAGAATCAAGACACAGTGCTTTCCCAACTGTCACAACAGCGGAGAGAAGCATCTGGTTCCCAGGACAGCCAGTAGAAAGGGCATCAGCAATGGGGGGCCTGATTCTGCAGGCTTTTAGGAGGATCTTCCCCTACTTCCCAGCTCTATCCCAAGGGACAAGATAAGGAACCCCAGAAAACTCACAGAGCACAAATTAGAAAGTTATTGTGCCAAAAATATCGTGGGATCATCAATTTCAATATCAGCGGAGGTTTTCTTGAAAACAGAAAAGAAACAAGACTTATTAATTAATGTAGACTGAGAGAAAAGATATTGTTCACACACACTCAAAATTTACTTTAAACACATATATCTTTGATTCTTGGAATCCCTAATTATGGTGGAAATTAACAAATCCCTTTTATTACATATTCATGTGTTATCCTCACTTGTAGCATCTCTTGGAATAGCTTTATCTTCAACTCTGACAGTCATTCTTATCATAGTGATATTGTGAGGATTGAGTTAGAGAATGCATGGAAACTATCTTGACTGGGGCCTAGAACAAAATAAACCTTCTACAAGCGGGAAGTTTTTGTTTTGCTTCATCTTAACTCCAAAGAGCAAGGAATTAGTACCCATAAATTTAATTAAATGGTACTACATTAGCAAGTACCAAACTTCTAGAAAATATAGGAGTTATTGCTACCAAAGACATAGATTGGACTCCCAAAATTTGTTTATGAGTCAGTTGGAATAGATTATTTCACAAAAAAATGCTATGGGTAGTGATAAAGGCTCTAGGCCAGGCCATAAAATGATTAGTTTTTATTATTTAAAATAGTGTAATCTTTCATGGACACTATAAATCCCTCTTAAGGATATCATCTTTTAAAAATATAATTGAATAAAAAATAAATATTGTTATTAGTATTGTGTATTTTTAATTTTATTTATTGAATAAAGCAATAAGTTTAACAAAAAGCAACCCTGAAGAACGGGAAGTATTTTTGTGAAAATTTGGCATAGAATACATTTAAGGGCTTTGGGAGTATATTACTTTTATTTATTTTTTTTGAATATTAACTATGACAAATTATTCTCCCGGTTTCATGTATTTCCTTTCTTTTTATCTAAACTTATATTTGTGTTTCCTCAACTAAAAAATGACTTATTAGGGGTGCCTGGGTGGCTCAGTTGTTAAGCGTTTGCCTTCAGCTCAGGTCATGATCCTGAACTCCTGGAATCAAGCTCTGCATCAGGCTCCCTGCTCAGCAGGACGCCTGCTTTTCCCTCTCTCACTCCTCCTGCTTGTGTTCCCTCTCTTGCTTGGTTTTTTGCTGTCAAACAAATAAAATCTTAAAATAAAAAAATGATTTGTTTAATAAAGTTAAAAGTGGTATCTTTTTCTTTAAAGATTTTTTTTTTTGAGAGAGAGAAAGAGAGAGAGAGAGAGAGACAATATACTCGGGCACATGTGGGAAGGGCAGAGAGAAGAAATCTCAAGCAGACTCCTTATTGCTCTGGGTCTTAATTGTCTGACCTATGAGAGTATGGCCTGAGCAGAAACGAAGTCACAGGCTTAACTGACTGAGCCACCCAGGCATCCCAAGAGTAGTATCTTGATTACAAATATGATTTTTTAATTCCAATGTTAACATACTGCTATAGAATAGATAGATATAGATATGTTTCCTTCTGTATTGTATCTGTCTATTGGGTTTTTTTTTCTTGGTGGTGAGCCCTAATAAACTAAATTAATTAAAGATTTTGGGGACACATGGGTGACTCAGTCAGTTAAGCATTTGACTCTTGATTTCAACTCAGGATATGATCTCAGGGTCCTGGGATTGAGCCCCAGATTAAGCTCCAGGCTCAATGGGGAGTCTGCTTGGGATTCTCTCACTCTCCCTCTGCCACTACCCCCACTTGTGTGCACTCTCTCTCTCTCCAATAAATAAATAAATCTTTTTAAAAAGTCTGTTCTCCTCTGATAAGCAAGCAAGAACAAATAACCATAGAGAAGGTAAACTAAAATTTTATGTGTTCCTAGTTGTGAAAAATTAAGAAATGAAATTATAGGACTTATTTGATTTTAATATAAGGAAATAAAAGAAGTGTTAAGGGTCAAAGTACCATATACTAAACAACAGAGACCATGGGACTTTGGTAATATAGCAGTGCTATCTTGCAAATGCAAGTAACACCATGACCACCTGAAAAGGACTGAAACCAGGGCTTCTTAAATTTTGATGTTTATATGACTCAACTGTATGTCTTGCTAAAATGCCTATCTGAATCGGTTTATGGGTGAGTCCTGACATTCTACATTTTTGCAGTTTCCCAGATGATGTTGATCATGACTATACTCTGACTTGTGACTCTGATATCAAGAGTTGCCTATCCTTTCTCCTCTGAGCCAGCCAGGAACCCCACATCCTATTACTTCTTGATCACCCATAGTTGCTACAATTCCAGTCATTGTATTCTTACACAACTACATCCAAAGGTGGAAGCATGCATGCTTAAGAACTTTACAATAGTATCTCTATTCTCTTATCCAGTAAGAAAACGTATTCACAGCAGATTTCCTCTAATAGCTCATTGGCCAGCACTAGAATATATGGCCATTTCTATCTTTAAGAAAGGTTGGGAAAGGAAGTACTAGAATTTTTAGGCCCTGGAGTGAAGATTGGAAGAGGGTGTAGGGGGTTGAGAATGGCTATTATGTAGCCAATAAACAAGTCATGTATAGGAGATTTCATTATGATTGCCTGTTGGGTAAGGTTGATTATCTAAACCTCTGAGTAAAGGAAGGAAAGGGATACCATAAACTAATTGATTCTATAGATATATTTTCATTAGATAATTCTTCATATTTCGAGAAATTTCTGTAGCATAGTTCTGACAGAAGGTGTCAGGTTATTTAGAATCATTTATTTTAAATTGCAATGTTTAATGCCATAAAGGTTTAAATGAGGTTTGTTTAAAATAAATTGGATATTTGTGGTTTTTAATGAATAGGTCTTTATTCCTCTCCCTTAGTCAGGGTGCCTTCATGCTTAGGCATTTGACACAGTTGTATATAAGAAATATGAGCTATTCTATAGCTTACTTATTCACAACACATATAACAAAATTTAAAATCAAAAGCACGATAAAGATGCACAATTGTTGAAATAAATAGAACAGATGGTTAGAACAAATTACTTGCTATTTCAGGTAATTTTAAGTCTATAGATATTTTTGAGGGAAAATATACAATGTCTGAATCATTTAAAATAATTTATGAATTTTGTGGGCAAAATTTTTTATCAAAAAAGAGAAACTCCAAAGAGAATAATTTTATAATCTTCCAGGAAGAAGTATAAAGAAAAAAATGCTCTAAGAAAAGTGGTAAAAACTTCAAATCATAACAAAGTATAATTTTTCACACAAACAGTTTAAAATGAAATAGTTTCAGAAAATAGTTTTACATAATAATGAACTCAGATTATTGATCTTTAACATATGAATTTAATGTTATAATTTTCCCTCTTCAGCACTGTTTTCACTTCATCCCACGAATTTGGTAAGTTGTATTTCATTTTTGCTTGGTTAAAAATATTTTAAAATTTTCCTTTACATTTCTTCTTGACCCATGTGTTATTTAGAAGTGTGCTATTTAATTTCTAGATATTTTTGAATTCTCCATGTATCTTTCTGTTACTGATATCTAAGTTAATTTCATTGTGACGTGAGAGCAAACATTGTGTAATTTTTTTATTGTTTTTTTGTTTGTTTTCTTCCAAGTTTTTGTTTAAATTCCAGGTAGTTAACATACAGTGTAATATTAATTTCATGTGTACAATATCATGATTGATCACTCACATACAATAACCGGTGCTTATTGAAAGTGTGCTCCTTAATCCCCGTTACCTATTTCACCCCTCTCCTATCTCTTTTCCCTCTGGTAACCATCAGTTTGTTCTCTATAGTATGCTCTATGGTTTGCCTCTCTCTTTTTTGTCTCCATGTTCATTTTTTAAAATTTTACATATGAGTGAAATCCTATGGTATTTGTCTTTCCTTGACTGACTTATTTTGCTTAAAATAATACTTTCTAGCTCCACCTATGCTGTTGCAAATGGCCAGATAGCATTATTTTTGATGTTTCATGGCTGAGTGATAGTCCATTGTGTCTATGTATACATACATCTTTATCTATGTATATCTATATATATCATATCTTCTTTATCCATTCAACATTCAACAGACATTTGGGTTCTTTCCATAACTTGGCTATTGTTAATAATACTACTATAAACATCAGGATGCAGTTGAATCATCATTTTTGTATCCTTTGGGCAAATACCTAGTAGTTCAAGTGTTGGATCATAGGGTAGTTCTATTTTTAATGTTTTGAAGAATTTCCATACTGTTTTCCACAATGACTGCACTGGTTTGAATTCCTACTGTCAGTTTAAGAGGGTTCCCCTTTCTTCACATACTCGACAACACCAATTGCTTCCTATGTTGTTAATTTCAGCCATTCTGATTGGTGTGAAGTGATATCTCATTGCAGTTTTGATTTGTCTTTCTCCGATGATGAGTGAAGTAGAGCATTTTTTCATGTGTCTATTGGCCATCTGGGTGTCTTTTTTTTTTTTTTAATGAAGATGTGCTTTATCCCAGAATGTGGTCTATCTGTTGAATTTCTCTATGAGCTCGAGAAAAATATGCATTCTGCGGGCGCCTGGGTGGCTCAGTGGGTTAAAGCCTCTGCCTTCAGCTCAGGTCATGATCTCAGGGTCTTGGGATCAAGGCCTGCATCTGGCTCTCTGCTCAGCAGGGAGCCTGTTTCCTTCACTCTCTCTGCTTGCCTCTCTGCCTGCTTGTGATCTCTCTGTCAAATAAATAAAATCTTTAAAAAAATATGTATTCTGCTATTGTTTACTACATATATTGCTCAACTTTCATTGGTAAAATTGAGTTACAGAGTCATACTTAAACTCAACAAAGAAGGAAAGTATAATTTTTGCACATGAAGGGAATAAATTCTAGTGAATAGTAATAATACAAACTACCACTTCGGTGACATAACAACCTTTTCATTAATGACTCTTCTCATTGGTATTATGATATAAATGAATTTAAAGGACCTGAAAATATAGTTTAATCACCTTGGCTACATGTGAATATTTCTAGATTATTTTTACCTCTGATATCTTATCCATTGTTTTGAGTATTATGTTCAGCAAATAGATAACCTCATCTATCATTTTTAATTATTACTAATTTATCTTCATATACACTTATTACTATTTATTTCCTTTAATTCTTAACTGAAATCTGCCAACAACTTTTGTCATTCACTTTATTATTAACTTACTAAATAAGTATTTATGAATCATTATCCCAACCACTATGCTGAGCATAGGATTATAGCCATTAATGAGACATACTTAGCATTGAACATTTTGGAACTTATAGACTATCAACTTGAAATTCTTTGCAACCTAGGGACATAGATATGGTCACTCATTCATAACACTGAAAGAATAAAATACTTAGCAAATCATTAGTAATCATCATAATAATAATTTATTAAAGTAAGAAATATCAATAGATGATAAAAAATTGACAACAATTTAATGTGAAACATGGTATTTATATAGTTTCAAATTATATCCTCACAACACACTTGTTAATTATGAAAGAGAAATAATTTCACATTGTAAAAATATGATCCTTAACCAAGGGATCCAAGTTAACACTATTGTATTTGGACAATTAGCATCATGTGACTTCTCATAGGATACACCAAAGAAAATGTCACTGCTTTGGTATACTACTAAGTTTTATAATCTGAGTCATCTATGTGGAAATATCAAACAATCCTAAGTTGATATCATTCTTTAAAATGACTGGCTTAAATCCTTAAAAAATGAATAGGTTAAAATGTCAAAGAGAGGCGGCGCCTGGGTGGCTCAGTTGGTTAAGCCACTGCCTTCGGCTCAGGTCATGATCCTGGAGACCCGGGATCGAGCCCCACATCGGGCTTCCTGCTCGGCAGGAGGCCTGCTTCTCCCTCTCTCATTCCCCCTGCTTGTATTCCCTCTCTGGCTGTGTTTCTCTCTGTCAAATAAATAAAATCTTAAAAAAAATAAAAATAAAAAAAAATAAAATGTCAAAGAGAGATAAAGCCATGCAAAATGGCAAAGAACCCCCAAAAATCTCCTGCTTTATAAATCAATGGGAAGACTGGAAAATATTGTGAAAACCAAACAGAATAAAAATCTAAACACAAAAGCAAAAATGATAAAATTCTAAGAAAAAATAGATATAAATCCTCATGACCCTGGATTTGGCAATGGGCTATTAAATATGACACCAAAAATATGAGTAACAAAATAAAAAAATAGACTTCTTCAAAATTAAAAACTTTATGTATCAGAGAACATAATCAAGAAAGTTAAAAGACGACACTGGGATAAATATTTATGAATCATATCTGAAAAAGGACTAGTATCCAAAATATATGAAGAACTCTTAAATTCAATAATAAAAGACAGTTCTATTAATAACTAGGCCAAGAACTTAAATAGATATTGTTCCAAAGGAGATACACAAATAGACAACAAGAACATGAAAAGATGTTCAACTTCATTGGTAATTAGAAAAATGCAAATCAAAATCACAAGAAAATACCACTTTATACTACTACTAATAATAGTGCAGAAAATTACAGGTGTTGGTAAGGATGTAGAGAATAGTTAAACATCATAGTACTATCTGACCCAGACATTCCATTCTATGTATATAACTAGAATAATTAAAAGGACTTGAAAAACGACTTGTACACAAACACAGTACACAAGAGCACAAGATGTTAATAGCGGATGATTCACATTAACCAAAAGGTAGAAAAAGCCCAAATGTCCATTAATGGATAAAATGTGGTATATACATACAGTGGACTATTATTCAGCCATAAAAAGGAATGAAGTACTGAAAAGTGCTATGACATAAACAAACCTTGAGAACATTATGCTACATTAAAGAAACTAGACACCAAAGGTCACATGTTATATGGTTCTATTTATATGAAATACATAAATTGAGAGAAACACAATATGGATTGAGGATTGCCAAGGACTCGAGGTAGGAGAAAACAAGTATTAACTACTTATTGGGAAATGATAGCCTCTGGGCACTACACCATTAGATGTAATGTGATGTTTATGCCAACACATGGTTTCACAAGATTGCATCCAGTCAGTGACAGAGTACAGAAGAGTTATCATAACCAGACCATTTTAGCTCACTAAAAGAACTTTCTGATAGACAACTTTTACTCAGGAATCCTCTGCAACCTGACAAGAACATTCTCAGATTTGCATTGTAGTCTGATATTCTTTCTACCCAATCTTCCATTACTTCTCTCCTTTTTCAGGTATCAAACTACATCATAGCCTGAAGGCTCTCCTTGCCTCCCTCTCCTTTCCCTTTGTCCTTCATCGGTGTTTCCCCCAACAAATCTCTCACATGTCTACTCTCATCTTGGTGCCTGCTTCTCAGAGAACCTGAACTGAGAGAAGTAAACTTGGACTAGTCTAATAATACAGGTGGGATGTGGGGACCACAAACTGCCCCTTGCACAAAGTGCTGAACCAATTACTGAAGATTTCTATTGGTGACCTGGGGATATGTCCTAGTAGAGGAGAAATTCTTATTGGTACAGTAAATCTGGCATTGAAAAATAAAAGGGAAAATAAATCCTACAAGGACAGTGGAATTGGCTGGATATTGCTAAGTTTGATGGCCTCCAAAGAGATAATGGGAAACTGAGATCTGTAGTGAACATGAAAAGGCTAGGAATTAGGACTAGAGGGTATAAATGGTCTCATGTAAACTGGCTTTTATTTCCTGCAGTGATAGAATATTTATGACTGATGATCAAACAGAGTCTTATTGTTATGATAGAAGAACTCCAGAGACATTTAAATACCCATTCAAGGAAAATCTGTTAGACTAAGGTAATAATTTTGATTAGGAAAACCTGAGTTCTTGCAATGACATGAAGACATTGGGTATATAGTGGCAGTAGCTAGGGGAATCCCCCTTCAGTTAAATCTTAAGGGAGCTTGATCAAGGTTGGAAAAATGTACGATTGAATAAGTAAGATATCATTGACATGAGAGGACTTTCTTAGTAAAAGACAAAATTTCAAGTGATATGGCACACTTGCTGCTAGAATGGCTTTTAGAAGTCTGAGGAAAGTCAGAGCGCCTGGGTGTCTTAGTGGGTTAAGCGACTGGCTCTTGATTTCAGCTCAGGTGATGATCTCAGCACAGTGAAATGGAGACCTGTGTCAGACTTCATGATCAGCACAGAGCCTGCTTGAAGATTCTCTCTCTCTACCTCCCCTGCCCTCCCCAATCCCTGCCCTCCCCCCTGCCTATATGCACTCTCTCTCAAGTAAATAAATAAAATCTTAAAAAAAAAGAAGTCTGAAGAAAGTGATAACCCATGCGAGTGAAATAAAAATACTTGAGTTGCCCCAGAAGATTGTAGATGACTAAGGATGCCATGCAAGCTTGAATAAAAGATGCACTAGAGCTCCTGGAGGACATACAATTCATCAATGTCATCAGAAATGCACTGGTTAGAAGGGAAGTTGGGTGGTAGATCTTTATAAGCTAAGGCTTTTTGTAGCAGAGGTAATTACAGAGATAGGCTCATTAACCTCCAGGAGGGTGATGGTGCCCTGAAGTAATAGAGACCAGCTTATAGTGTTTAACCATCAGAAGCCAAGATCCTCAATTACTAGAACAACAGGAAGGGTTTGAGGGGTAGCCAAGGGAGCTCGGCTCATAGGAATTTTGGAGGTGGTTGAGTTCATGATATCCCTGGAGGAAAAATTGATAGGAAGCCAATGAGTGTACAATTTAACATCTACAACCACAAAAAGGCATGAATTATGGAGAAGGTTAAGGGCAAATTGCTCAAAGAAAAGTCACTATTTCTTGCTCAGATCCAAGAACTGAACTGGAGAACATTCGTATCTGGACCCACTGACAGAGTAGTGCCTGGGTATCTAGGAGAAAAAACACTGTAGCACCATTGTAAGTATGCACTGTAATGATTCCCCCAGTGCAATGCACTGTAATGATTCCCCCAGTGCTTCTACAAAGAAACCTACACTTGGGAAAGGGGGATGCTTACCCATTGAGAGATTACTTGACATGGTGTCTGAATTGACATTGGTATCTGAAAAACAAAGCAATGATGGCTCCTTATTTAGAGTCAGAGTTTATGGGGACCAGAAAATAAATTTGGAATCCTGGATAAAATATGGTTTACATTTGATACACTAATTTTGGAAACTGACCCTCAATTTATTTCATAGATGTTATGGCAGACAGGATAGCTGGGGTGCCTACCTAAGCAGATTTGACTCTTAAGACCCTGCCCTTTACATTATATGGCATTAGATTCAAGACAAAGAAGCACAGAGACTATATCCCTAGCCAGGTTTTCTAAAGGTGAAGATGATTTCTTGGTAAGTGATGATAACTCTAGGCAACCAATGAATTCTTTGTTTCCAAGTGAAGATATTCCTCTGTTTTTGCCATTTTCAGGAGTTTGGATTAAGTAATTACTAGAGGTAAAGTTGTTGGAGTCAAAATGGACAAAATTTGGTGATTTGTAACCCTCACAATACAAGTAGCTTTATATAGTTCTCTGAGTGTGCTCACATGTCCTGAGCCAGGATAACCAGTTCTGAAACAAACAGACCTTAATCTGTGACTTCAAAATAAATTTAGTTACTAAGTTTTACTATTATTAACAATCACATTGATGAAAATGAAAATGAAAATGATGATGAAAATGTCTTAACCTTGTAAAACTTTCTATGGTCCAAATAGCATTATCCTGCACACTGCCTACTCATTTTTCGTAACACCTTCATGACAACTTAGATCTAAAAGTCAAAGGTGTTAAATGACTTGCTCTGATTTATCCAGTTCATAAGTAACAAAGAGAGAAGAAACCAGCTTTTCCAAAAGCACTAGTCTAGTTTCTTTACCTCTAAGATAATAATAAATGTTCATTTAAATTGAGCACATACTAAATACTAAGAACAGGGTTGTATTTTTTTGCATGCATTATTTAATTTAATTCCTAAAGAAATCCTAAAGAGGAGGTATGATTACTATCCCCCACCATTATAGAGATGAGGAAACAGTTTTAGAACACCTGATCACCATGTCCAGTAATTAAGAAACAGTTTATGGGAATCTGATTCAAAGCCCATATGATTCAATATCCTAAATTGATTACAAGCATACCTCAATTTACTGTGTTTCACTCTATCATAGTTCACAGATATTGTATTTTCTTTTTTTACAGATTGAAGGATTATGGCAATCTTGAGTCAAACAAGTCTATTGGAATCATTTACTCACCTGTCTCTATGTCACATCAGTGTTACATTTTTCAAATTTTTCATTATTATTATATTTGTCTTGCTGACTTGTAATCAGGGATCCTTGAGGTCACCACTGTAATTGTTTTGGGACTCCCTAAGCCATGCCCATTTGAGATGGCAAACTTAGTTGATAATTACTGTGTGTGTTCTCACTATTCCACCAATTAGCTGTTCACCAATCCCTCTCTATCTTCTGACGCCTTCTGATACCCTAAGCCACATCAATATTGGAAGAATTCATAACCCTATAATAACCTTTACATGTTCAAGTGAAAGAAGAGTTACAGATCTACTTTTTTTGTGTGTGTTTTTATTTTTTTAATTTTAAATTCCAGTATAGTTAACATACAGTGTTATGTTGGCTTCAGGCATGCAATATAATGATTCAACAATTCCATACATTATCCAGCACTCACTGTAACAAGGCCACTCTTTAATCCTCATTACTTAATTCACCCATTCCCTCACCCACCTTTCCTCTGGTAACCATCAGTTTGTTCTATATAGTTAAGAGTCTGTTTCCTCGTCTCTCTCTCTCTCTTTCCTTTGCTCATTAGCTTTGTTCTTAAATGCCACATATGAGTGAAATCATAAGGTATTTGTCTTTCTCTGACTGACTTATTTTGCTTAGCTTATACTCTCTAGCTCCATCCACATCTTTACAAATGGCAAGACTTCATTATTTTTTATGGCTGAACAGTATTCCATTGTGTGTCTACATATCTTCTTTATGCATTCATCTATCAGTGGACATTTGGCTATTGTAAGTAATGCTGCTGTAAACCAAGGGGTGCATGTATCCCTTTGAATTGGTGTTTTTGCATTTTGGGGGAAATACCCAATAGTGCAGTGAGTGGAACATAGGGTAATTCTATTTGTACCTTTTTGAGGAATCGCCATACTTTTTTCCATAGTGGCTCCACCAGTTTGCATTTATACCAACAGTTCAAGAGGTTTATTTTTCTCCCCATTTTCATCAACACTTGTTTTCTCTTGTGTTTTTAATTTTAGCCATTCTGACAAATGTGATGCGATATCTCATTGTAGTTTTGATTTACAGTTCCCTGATGATGAATGATGTTGAGCATCTTTTCATGTGTCTGTTGGCCATCAGGATATCTTCTTTGGACAAATGTCTGTTCATATCTTCTGCCCATTTTTAAAAATTGGATTATTTGGTTTTTTTATCTTGACTCATACATGTTCTTTATATATCTTGGATACTAAGCCTTTACCAGATATGCCATTTGCAAATATCTTTTCTGATTCAGTAGGCTGTCTTTCAGTTTTGTTGATTGTTTCCTTTGCTGTACAGAAGGTTTTTTTTTTATGTAGTCCCAATAGTTTATTTTTGCTTATATTTCCCTTGCCTCAGAAGACAAATGTAGGAAAATATTGCTATGGTCGATGTCAGAGAAATTATTGCCTGTGTTTTCCTCCAGTATTTTTATGGTGTCAGGTTTCACATTAGGTCTTTAATCCATTTTGAATTTATTTTTGTGTATGGTGAAAGAAAGTAATCCAGTTTCATTCTTTTGCATGTATCTGTCAGTTTTCCCAAAGCCATTTGTTGAACACACTTTTTCCCATTGGATATTCTTTCCAGCTTTGTCAAAGATTAATTAGCCATATAATTGGGGATTTATTTCTGGGATTTCTATTCTGTCCTATTGATCTTTGTGTCTATTTTTGTGCCAGTACCATACTGTTTTGATTACTAAAGCTTTGTAGTATAACATGAAGTCTGAAATTGTGAATACATCTCTCACTTTAAATCAAAGTTAGAAATGATTATGCTTAGTGAGGAGATATGTTGAGAGCCAAAAGAGGCTGAAAGCTAATCCTCTTGTACCAAACAGTTAGCTAAATTGTGCATGTAAAGGAAAAGTTCATGAAGGAAATTAAAATGTCACTCTAGTGAACACACAAATGATAAAAAGACAAAATAGACTTATTTATCACTGATATTTTAAAGAAGTTCTACTGTGTTATATCAAACACATCAAACACAACAGAAAAATTATTTGTGAAAGGAGGAATCAATCAATGCAGAAAACTTCATTGTTGTGTTATTTTAAGAAACGGTCACAGTTACCCCAAACTTCAGGAACCACCATCCTGATCAGTCAGCAACCATCAATAGAGAGGTATGACCCTCCACCAGTGAAAAACTGATGACTCTCTGGAAAGGAATTATTATCATTATTTTTATTACATTATTTTATTTTTTCAGTGTTCCAGGATTCATTGTTTATGCCCCACACCCAGTGCTCCATGCAATACATGCCCTCAATATCCACCGCCATGCTCATCCATTCCCCCACCCCCTTCCTTCCAATACCCTTAGTTTGTTTCTGAGTCCAAAGTCTCTCATATTTCACTCCCTCCCCAATTTACTCCACTTCTCATTTCCTTTCCTTCTCCTACTGTCCTCCATATTGCTCCTTATGCTCTACAAGTAAGTGAAACCATATGATACTTGACTTTCTCTGCTTGGCTCATTTCACTCAGCATAATCTCCTCCCATTCAGTCCATGTTGCTACAAAAGTTGGGTTTAACAATTGAGTAATTTTAAATTAAGTTATTGATTAGGGTTTTTTAGATATAATGCTATATAACACTTAATAGACCACAGTATAGTATAAACATAACTTTTATTTGCACTGGGAAATAAAAAAAATTCATTAGACTTGCTTTATTGTAACATATGCTTATGTTAACCACAATATCTCCAAGGTATGCCCATACCTCCTACCAGCTCAGGCTTCTTGACCCATTTCCAAAGAAAAACAGGAGAGGAAAGAAATAAAGCAAAACTCAGAGTGGCCTGAAAAATTGAAAGAAAAGAACAAACTTGGGGGCAAGACTACTAGCTAATAGAGAAAACAAGTCAGGAAAAAGGCAAACACTTCTGTTTTGGGGAGTAAGTTCTTTGCTTGGTAACTGCCCACTCCTCATAGCCTGTGTCTTGTCAGACCATAAGTACTGTCTTACCCCATTCAGATACTCATGAAAACCACCTTCTTCTTTCCAACTTATACTTCCATACTTAGTTTCAGACCACTTTCTATATGTCTTTAATTTATCTATTGGAATCAACTGATATAGATTGTATATCTGAATAGATTGTATTCAATACTATCTGAATAGATTGTAAGATGCCAGAGGGCAGGCTCTGGGCTGTTGTGAATAGGATCTAAAACTCTACCATAATTCCTACATAAAGATGAACACTTTACATACACATGCAAAAAGAGAAATACAACTTTTAAATTATTTGGATGGTTTTGATCATTGAATGTCTCCTCATTTTCCACAGAAAACAATTCATTGTCCCATTCACCACTGTTACCCACCATACCTCTCACCAGTTTGTTTTGTTTCCTAAACACTAAACCCCTCATTCATAGGATACTAGAAATCCAAACCTTGAAAACATTCAGTGATTTAATTCTTTCATGACTTTGTCCATGGTTTTCTCTTGGCCTTGAACACCCTTCTGGCTTCTTCAAATTTTATATTCCTACTTATCCTCCAAACTCAAATCTCTAAATCTTTCCTCATCCTCTTCAAACATACTCAGTCAGTACCCTTCTCCAGAATATCCACATTGCTTTTCTTACATATTGATTATGATAACACACTGACTTCCATTGAAATTAATGCTGTGCCAAATCTTTGTCCTCAGTTTTCTTATTTATTCAACAAATACTACGTGCCATTTCTTGAGGGCAGAGACTTTAATCTTACCTGATTATGTAATCTTTTCAGCTTTTATCTCCATAAAACTATGAACTCTTTCATTTTTACTTTTCTAATACTACCTGAAACATTAAATTATTAGAATAATATCTGTTATCATGAACTGAACAATTACCATGTGCCAGATGTTTTAGCAATCTTATTTCAATATGTTCTTAAGAAATGTTTGGAGTGATCATTACTAAATTTATTTTACAGGGAAAAAATGAGCCTAAGGTAGATTAATTTGTCTAAAGTCATACAGGAATTGTCAGTTTGGGATTTGAATCCAGTTCTGTTTGTTGTATTTTTAACCATTATGTGCATAGTCTCCCAAAAAGCAGGCACTCAACAAGTGGGGAATTTAACTGAATGTTGGCCATTTGATAAATGATAATTTGTTCTTAAAGAGTTGAATGAATTATGAAAGATAAAGTATTAATTCTGGCACTAATAAGGACAGAAAAAATGTTCAATTTTATCTAAATGTATTAAGATTTGTTACATAAGTAGTCAATTTTTAAAACCAAAGCAGTTTTTAATAAACTATCTAGATCATTACTACTTTTTGAATTTGGAATCCCTCTAAGACAAGATTCTAAATATTTGCTTGGAAATAAGAATAAGACAAAAAGATAATAACGAAGAAATTGGGGAGCAGTAAGTTAAACTGTTAGAAAATAGGTTATACAGTCCATACAAAGACTTCATCAAAAGACAGAGAAACCACTCAAGGATTACATTAAGTAATAGGGTTAAGTAGAATATGGTCTGAAAGAATTGAGTATCTTCTAATAGCTGTAAGTACACGAGTTCCTAAAATGCCATACATAATATCCATGAAATTATGTTGCATAATGTAATAACACGTTATGCTACCATTAATGCATTATAACTATGTCATTTGGAAGGCTAATTTTTTTGTGTAAAACCACTTAACTACATAAAATTGAAAATAATGATTATTGTAACTACTTTCACTTTTCATCTTCAGAAGTTCAGGATTAAATACTCTATATGCAGTTATTTTATGGTGATGTGTATTTTTATGGAGTGGTCATATAGTGTTCTAAGTAATAATTGTCTTAAAATTCCCAAATACATAAATCATAAGATCTTTTTACATATTATCATTATGAAAAGTCAAGGTAAGTCACTTAACACCTACTTAACAGTGCATATAGAGTTGAACATAAAATTTGGATAAAATCTCAAAAGAAAACTACAAGTTTTATGAAAGAAGTAAGGGAGCTAGAATTTTGGAGGCTAGGCACTGGATTTTATATGTAAGATTTATCCAAATCCATGTAAAATATGGTATTATATTTTCCATTTTTAAAATTTTTCTTCATTTTTAGGACTGAAAAGAATGAAGGTCAGAGAGATAAAACTCTGTTCAATATCACAGAACAAATAAGTAGCCAAGAGATATTCCCAAAATATTATGTAATGTGTATTCAACCAGTTAACTTTACCTGGACACTTATTAGATATCAAATGTGACTCTAGAAGCTGAAAATTACAAAGGTGGTTTCTATCCTCAAGGATCTTACCACATAGTGAAGAGAGAGAAATAAATAAACATATACTGTACTGATAGTGTAAAGGATCTATCTGTAAGACATTATGGGAGTTTAATCTATGAAGTCTTCCTGTAATATGGACATCATGATTAGAGAACAATAGATTAAGGACAGTAAGGAAAGAAAGAGAAAGAACTGCAATTTAAACTTCTTTTTATTTATCTGCCATTTTTCCTCATCTCCCTTCCATTTTATGGCTATTTAGATTTGAACATATGATAAAAACTACTCTTTGTGAACAAAGAACACTGACAGTATGTCTGACAAAAGCTTTATATTTTGCATTCAAAAAGCAAACATATTGGAATTTTTTTTAATCCTAATTATCTGCCTTGAAGTATAGGTAAAGATTGTGTAAAGGCAGGTAGTAGAGTTCTTTAAATGGAAATTAGGTAGAAGAAAGATGAAACATGACTTAGTTTCCCCTGGTTATTACATTCATCTACACAAATCTCAAACACCAAGATTTAATGCATCTTTTGTGCTAATGCTTTTTCATTTTTTCTTGAGCATAATTGTTGATTACCCATATATTTAAGATATGAAAGCATTATAGATGGTACATTGTCTACCATATTTAAGCTTATAATATTGGTTAGTTATATTACTAGCTATATTACAAATATTTTAAATTATATATTAATGTATTCTTTTATTTTTATGATTAGGATTCTTTATTCTTTTATTTTCCT
This sequence comes from Spilogale gracilis, assembly GCA_004023965.1. Lineage (NCBI taxonomy): Eukaryota > Metazoa > Chordata > Mammalia > Carnivora > Mephitidae > Spilogale > Spilogale gracilis. Next base: position 51,103 of record PITA01002613.1, on the reverse strand, counting down.
CTGTCATATTTGTCATTTCTTTCTTGTTTTCTTATAGTTCTGAACATATATCAACCCAATCTATTTTTCTTTTTATTATTTCTCTTTCTCTTTCTTTTTTTTTTTTTGTAATAGAGTTGGCAACATTTCCCAATTATTATCAGCCACAAATTTAATTAACATGCTGTTTATTTGTTCTTCCAGATAATTAATAAAGTTGTTAGAGAAAACTTGGATGAACACCAAACACCCCACCAAACATCTCCCCTAAGTCGGATGCTCTGCCATTTATAATTACCTTTTTCTTACGGTCCTTAAGCAAATTTTCAGTGCTCATTCCAGAGCCAATTTAAATTAATTTGGAGGGAACTACTTTAAGAAATACACCAACTGTTTCATAGTCCCTTCTTAGAACTTTGATTCTGTAAAATATTTATACTTTATTACTCATGCCAAAACTATATTAATGAAATTGAACATTTAAGCACAGGGAGAGCAAAGTCTGAAAGTTCTCAATGAGAAAGTGTGGTCTCAATAAACATTTCAGACAAAGCTCTAATTGCATTATTTATGACTTAAATGAGAACATGAAAGAGGCATTTACTTTTCACCTTTTGTGCCACTGATTTCCTATTTCACTTAATGAAATTACTGATTTCAACTTTTATTAATCATTTTTGGCATTTAATATATTCTATAGTAATACATTGAAAAGTGGTTAACTTTTTGCCAAAATTAGAAGGTTTGAAGAAAGCTTTACATTAATATCATTTCAAGAGTTTCAAAGTGTAAAACTTTAGCATTAACCCAAGATTATTTTCCTTATTTTAAATTTACATAATGCAATGCATTCAAATTTAAATATATTTCTTAGGTTTTTACATTATGTGTTAATGTATAAGCGTTATTGTATGTGTTACTATCTTTGATTACTATAATCATGGAATTTTAAACATAGGAGGTATACAAAATAATAATTATTACAATTCTCTTGTATTATAGTTGAAAAATATACTGAACTTAGAAATGATGACAGGACAGGTTGATTGATCTGGTACTATGATCCATGGAACCATACTCTTTGAGCCAAAACTAGAGATTCAGATATCTTAGAGATAGCTATTTAAAAGTTTTCATTTTATGAATGTGTTGCTTGTGGCAGTAATCCAGAAGAATATTGTGTATGTACTGTGTGGATTAAGTAATCAACTTACATATTTTCCAGAAGCCAAGGAGACATCACAATCAGGAGATAGCATTGTAAGTAAATGGCATTAATATAATTAGATTGTTATAACACAACATATCTATAGTACATGGAGTTATAGACTGCCTGCTCAATTACTGGAAATAGACAGATATGCCAATGGTCATTTGTCATTGTTAAGTTCAAGCAAAGCATACTTATTAATAGAGGAAAAGTTCCAGGAACTCAAGAAGCAAGGCCAATAAAGAATCTTTACACCCAATAACCCCTTCTTGAGTCTAATCACAACAGGCAATGGAACATAATTTAGGAGTTTTGGTTAAGTCTTCTTTTGTCTGAACTCACTAAGCAATTATGGTTACTTCAATATCCATAATAGAGTAAAACATTTCCCCAAAAAATAGCTTTGATTTTCAATTGTTAAATTTAACAAAGTACATTCAAAACGCATCTGTTCTTTCATCTTCTCACATGAGAGACCAATGTCATATGTTTAAATGAACTACATGGGGCTTTGCTATTAGATAATTCCCCTTAAGTGTGAGAGTCACTTGCCAAACTCTTCTCCTATGTCCCAACTTCCCCCAAAAGGTATTGATTTTGAGATCCTAAGATGTGCTATAGAAAATTGTCATTCACAGCTGTATCTCAGGATATGCACATAATATTAATTGTTGTAAATTTGATAACTAAATTGTATTCCTCACAAATACCTAATATTGCAACAGAAATCTATTTTCTTAAAATGGAAATCTTCCCAGAAGTCAGAATTTAAATTCTTGTTGAGGAAGTTATTAAGATGTAAACCAACCATAAGTTTCAAGACAGAGAGCTGAGCACACAGTAAGTTCTTTCGGTCAACTCATTGAATTGACTGTAAAGTAGCATACAAGTGAAAAAATCTTTTAAAATTCTGAAGTACAAGCTACAGGAAAGAGGAGGACAGGAATACAAGAGAAACAATCATTTTGTACAATTTCTTAAAAGTCAACACATATAGAATCAAATTTATGGATAAGGAAGGGTAAGCTAATTTTAAAAAAATGTTATTCATTACATATATTTATTCATATCTCTATCTATCATCCCTCTATATACATTTTAGAACAGAATATTGATTTTTCAGGATAGAACACTTGAGTATTGACATATGGCATGCAGTATAGTGTGGCAAGCCTCTTGTCTCTAGACTGAAATGAAGCTGCCCAGTTGTTAAATGGTATCCACTCACATAAGTTTTGTGGCCAGTCCTCTAAAAACAGGTGATAGGCCAATAGAAATAAGAGAAACTTACATAAAGTACCTACATTAATCAAATTAGTTCTTCACTCATAAATAAAAAATAATCACTAAAGAATCATAAGACCAAGGGAATGGTAATAGTTTAAAAGAAGACTGAAATAAAGAAACAAAAACCTAGAAGCAGAGAAATGAAAAGGGATGTTAAAAGAATTCTGAAGATACCTTCTCAGAGAGCACTGAGATGATATTGCATCACAACACAAGAATGTGCTTCCATGAAAAAGGAACAGAGAACCAGAATAGTTCCTGAAACTGAAGTGATTTTTGAAATACAATACTAGTACTACTACTACTACTAATAATAATAATTTAGTAAATTTACTGAAAAAATCCCTGAACATAAACATCAAAAAACTTGAACACTTAAACAAAAAAAGATTGAATCCTTGAACAAAAAGAGTCATAAAATAAATCAAGGAGGGCCAATATTTTTCTGATAGAATTTGATTTATTTATTAGTCAAATATATATTTAGTGCTTACTATGTACTCTATACTGTCCTCAGGGATTTTGTCATAGTAATGAATAAGAAAGAATCTTGCTTTCGTGGATTTCACATTCTATTGAAGTAGATAAAAGTCAAGGCATTCTAAAAAGAGTAAAAAAAATATAGGAGCAAATAAATATAAGTCACTGGTGGAAAAATTTGGAGGAATGCTAAGAGCATTTTTAAGCTGCTAAGAGTCAGTTGCAGAGTAACACTGGGGGTGCGGTGAAACAAAAGACACGTCTCCAAAGGCAAAGGAGACAAAAGCGAAAATGAACTTCTGGGACTTCATCAAAATAAAAAGCTTCTGTACAGCAAAGGAAACAATCAACAAAACAAAGAGGCAACGCACAGAATGGGAGAAGATATTTGCAAATGACACTACAGACAAAGGGCTGGTATCCAAGATCTATAAAGAACTACTCAAACTCAACACCCAAAGAGAAGATGAACACATCAAAAAATGGGCAAGAGACATGAAGAGGCACTTCTCTGTAGAAGATATACAAACGGCTAACAGACACATGAAAAAATGTTCAGCGTCACTAGCTATCAGGGAAATTCAAATCAAAACCACTCTAAGATACCACCTTACACCAGTCAGAATGGCCAAAATTAACAAGACAGAAAACAACAAGTGT